>BMAW01067121.1:0-12828 GCA_019974015.1 Nephila pilipes | reverse complement strand
TTCTTTTTAATAGATGTTTTATTTAAAGATTAAAAGTTAAAAAAAAATATTCAAACTTAAAATAATATATAATTTATTAAGGCTTGAGGTGATTAACTAAGATTTAATTACAGATTAATTTAGTACCATAGCTACTAACTGACATATGAGATCAAAATAAGTATTAACAATCCAAGTCAACAAATTATATATTATTTACATTTAAATATATTATTTTTATACCATTTAGTCTATCTTTAAATAAAACATTGATTAATATTTTTTACTTATATTTGTTTAATTCTTTTTAGTATGGAAATTAAAGATTACAAAGCAATTACGTGAGTTATTAAAGTGTGCACAATTTCAATTCAATTAGGCGCAGTTCTTAAGCGCAAGGCCCGAGCTCTGAACACCCTTCATTGTTTGAGTACATGCCATAGTATTATATTTTTATCGGAGTTATGTGTGTATGCAAAATTTCAGCTCGATCAAATGATGGGAAGTTAGTTAAAATTCGGTTACAAATTTCGAATTGAAAAGATATACATATACATGAAATTGACAAATTGAATAACAGCCTGTGTTGAAAAAAATACAGAAGAAAGATTAATACTACAAAAGTTATTTTTACTCAAAATAAGAAAAACAGAAAATATTTTTGTTTGTTGTAACATTTTTTTTAAAACTGCAGATACATGTACATTTAATGTTACATCACCCCTTTAATACAGAAATAACCATCCGATATTTACAGTTAATGTAATTTATTTTAATATACGTTTTTAAATAAAAGCTCTTCTAAAATTTTTCTTATACTTGTATTAATCCTCTAAAGCATGCTTGTCTAAAGTGCGGCCCAAAAGCCTTTAAAATGCGGCCGAAACTCAAATTATGAAAATATTTTTAAATTTTCCCTTTTTTATTAAAAAAATAAATGTTTGCAATATTTTTCATGTATAATCGATTCGTTGACAATTATTTTGAAATAAAAATTTAAATAAAAACATCTTAGTATGCCACGAGAATTTACGTTTCGAATTATGTATGTATCCACTTGACGGCGAATCTTTTTGAAGAATTATAGTATTTATATGCAGTATATTGCATTTTAATTTCCTAATCATTTTGGCCAAGGGAGCCCTTCACAGAAAAAGGGGCCATCGAACGTTCGAATTTATCAGCTATCATAATCGATGGAGCCCTGCCATGGTTGGTGAAAATGGAGGACTCGTTAAAATGGTTAATAATGAAACCGTAGCTGCAGGCAATACGCTTTTGATGGCATAGCATTGTATTGTATATCAGGGCAATTTATGTGGAGAAACTTTAAAAATGGAAAGTGTATTAAGCGTTGTAATAAAAACCATTAACTTCATAAGAGCAAAAGGGCTTAATCATAGACTACTTCAAGAGTTTCTTAAGCTAATGGGCTCTGAATTTGTAGATATTATTTATTATACAGAAGTAAGATGGCTGAGTAAAGGGAAAATACTCAAAAGATTTTACGATTACAGAACTTAAATAAAAATATTTATGGAAACAAAAGAGAGACCTGTGTCACTGAATTTGAAGACGAAGATTGGGTTTTAGATTTAGCTTTTTTAGTAGACTTAACAAAACATTTGAATGATTTAAATTTGAGTCTTCAAGGAAAAAATCAATTTACTAATAAAATGTTCCAAACAATAACAGAGTTTGAAAGGAAGTTGAAATGTTGGCACACTCAAATAAAAGTAAAAAAATTGACACATTTCAGTACTTTGACTGCACATAAACCCGTGAGTTGCACAAAATATGCTGCATTAATTTTTGATTTAATTCAAGAGTTTGAAAGTAGATTTCAAAATTTTCGAAAAAATGAAGAGCATTTCAATGTATTTTCTACCCCATTTTCTCTAGAAATAAATAAATTACCTTGAGATCTTCAAATGGAATGCATTGAACTGCAAAGTGACATTCAACCGTAGGAAAAATTTGGGAATGTTTCTTTACTGGAGTTTTATAAAGATTACCTTCCCCGCGATAAATATCCTAATTTTCATAATCATGCTTTATTAATATCTTCAGCTTTTGGCAGTACCTATATTTGTGAACAATTACTTTCAAGAATGAAGCATACAAAAAACAAAAATAGGATAAAGATCATTGACAAACATCTTGAAAATGCAGTAATAATTGCAACCTCGTCTAATGAACCCGATATCGATTTGCTTGTTCAACAAAAGCAAATTAATCCATCTCATTAATTTGAATTGTTTCCATCTTTATGAAATCCAAATGAAATGAAATGAAACTTTTACAAATTTAAAATAAATATGCACCTATACATATCTAATTCAAATAAAAAAACTCATAATAAAAAGAAGTTATAATTTATTTTAATAAAACTACATAGAGTTAATTTTTATTTCAATTTGTTGGAAAAATATTGTATGTCTGGCCCAGAATTTGTTCTTTTTCTTGCAATATGGTCCTCAAACGGTCATAGTTTAGACACCCATGCTGTTCCGATACACCTGCTAACGGACGCAAGTTGGATACATTCGCAGTTCCAATTGTTTTCTTTCTTTCTTTCTTTCTTTTTTTTTTTTGAAACTTAGAAGTTGATATTCATAGCAATTTGGAACATTCACCAGCAAAAATTGGAATTGTAATTCGTTTTACTGTAAATTAATCATGGATTCTCATAGAAGAATGGAATATTTGAGAATTAGCGATTAAATAGAAATGAGTAACTCTACAGGTAAGAACAACATTTAATTGAGATATGTATATTTTAAATCTATATAATTGATGTCCTATAAGTGTTCTGGTAACTTGGAATACCGTTTACGAAAATCAATACATAATTCTTCAAGGTGATCACTCATTTATAGAATTAAACTCGTTAAAAACTTCCTTTTTTAGTAATTACGTAATTGAATTATATTTTGCTGTTCTGCGGCATTCATAATTGTGGACGAACAAAGGTATCAAATAGAATAAAAGATGGAAAGAGCTCTTATTTTGCTTGGAAAGGGCAGTTTAAATTTCGCTATTTAGACTTCAAAATCACTTTTCTGCGGAACTTCCAATTTTTCATGAACAATGAAAATAAGCCTTAAAACCGAGAGGAATCTGTAGAAAAGGGAAAAAAATTGTGTTGTAAACATTGTCTCGCACCCAGGGGTTAAATTAAGGAAATGATTGAAATGCAAGTATATTATTACGGAATGTTATTGTGCAAATCCCTTTTTTGAGACAAAAATGTTTTAGTAAAAATTAAATTATAGACATAATCATTTGTTACACTAAAATTTTAAATTAACTTTTTATTGGAATAGGAATAAGAGTGAGTCAATGTGCATTGTAGTGCTATTCGCATTGAATTAAGGTATCCGTACACCTTTAAAACGTCATTTTTGTCAAAATTTTCGATTTTCTACTTTTAATGACAGTTTAAAATTTTAACTTTTTTCTTTCTAATAGTGTCTGAATTTTGCTCATACCTTATTTAGAACTTAAGTTACAGGGATTTGAATTTTACTCGGTAGCTAATTTTCAAATGCATTTGAAAGTTTGTTTTTGATTTTTCTCAAAATGAGTTTTCTCGACGTATTCACATATGGCAACGTAGATATCAGAAAACCAAACTAATTAAAATGAACCAAATTAATTTAAATTTTGCAAGTATCTTCCTTATATAGTTTTTAAGAACCCCTACTACTCTTTCATGGTTGTAAAATTGATATGTTTATAGTAACAAAGGTGTAAATCATGAATTGTTATAACTTTTTTTGATTTTTAGTTGTTATTTGACTCGAAACACAATAAAAATTGTAGTAATATGATTTTCACCATGAAAGTAGTACCAGTCCCAAAAAATGTTATGATGAATAAGATAAAAATTAAAGAATAATGATATTTTTGTTTACTTTCGAGTTATGAGTATTATTCTGATGATCAATTTAAGTACTATTTTCACCATGTTTTCCACTCCAAAAAATTTTTTTGAATTAAAAGCTGATTATTAAATGTGTTTTTTATAGTCTTAGGTTATATTTTAGCATTAAAAAATATTTTGATAGCAAATATCAATGTATTTCAAAAAATGTTCTCCGAAGGTGTACGGATACCTTAAATGTTTTATATTATCTATTCCTGCTTGTTGGTGACCACGAAAGTCAGTCATTATGGTCACAGACTTGCGGCTGGTATTTCGTTAAGTCTTGGGATCGAGCCTGGATGCCATTTAAGAACCGCCATGCAGCGGAGCTGATACACGTTAAATTTATCGAGGCTAAAAGTCTTCCCGTTGTCGTTTTGTGGAAGTTTGGGGAGGGAGGTTCAAGCTCAGCTTAGGTGTCGTCCTCGTCTCTTGACTGAGGTTCAAAATTACGAAGCCCATCTTCTTTGGTTTGATTTTATTAACGTCGCACCAGAAGCAACACGAGAGCTGATGGTGACGGACTTTTGTGGACCTCGGTCGAGTGACGATAACGACACCTGAGCAGGCACATCCCTCTCCTAACTTCCACACCACGCCAACGGGAGGACTTTGGCTCCAACAGATTTAACGTGCATAAGCCCCGGCTACACGAGGGGTTTTCAGTGGCATCAAGGCTCGAACCCGAGACTCGACTAAAACCGACAGCCGTGAGCCCGCGACCATGACCACTAGGATACCACGACCGTAAGTCCGTCGACAATGGCCTTCGAGTTGCTTTTCAGTGTGGCACTAATAAAAACAATCACAATTCATGTCTGTCGTATTCGGTCCCCCCCCCTTTGCTTTTAAATTTAGTCTGCTTGCACATCAGTATGAATTGCATTAGTGTAAACTAGACTGAATCCTCAGTGATTATTGCCCACATATTTTATTTTGTAGAATCAAGAGTATACTCGTAATAAGAGTATAACACATGGATCAATAAGTTCCGAGACTAACCCAGAGATGGCGCTCGTAGTAAACCAGTAACCAGGTCTTTCTAGAGTACTAACCTTTGCTTGAAACGTGTCAAAATTTTAAGTCGATCGGACCAGAAACAGCTGAGTTATCGAGGTTGGAGTAAAGTCGTCTTGTAGTTTGTTTAAAAAATGGAAAAAACCGAGTTTCTCGTGTTCTGATAAAACATTGTTTTTTAATGGGTAAAAACACCGTGCAAGCGAAACAATGGATTGAAAAATGTTACCCGGACTCTTGTCCATCAAAAGCAACGATTTGTCGGTGGTTTGCCGAGTTTAAACGTGGTCGTACCGACACAAATGACGCGGAACGCTCGGGTAGACCTGTGGAAGCCGTTACACCGGAAAATGTGAGTGAAGTGACAAAAATTATAATGAAAGATCGTAAAGTGAAGCTCCGTGAGGTTGCTGAGATGACACAGATATCATATGGAAGTGTATTTACTATCCTTCATGAAAAATTGAGCATGAAAAAGGTTTTTTCCAAGTGGGTGCCGCGATTGCTTTCGATGGAACAAAAACAGCAACGAGTCGATGATTCAGAAAGCTGTTTATCGCTATTTACTCGCAACAAAAAAGATTTCTTGCGTCGTTACGTGACCATGGACGAAACATGGATACATCACTACACTCCAGAGTCGAAGCGGCAGTGGCGCACAGCTGGCGAAAGCCGTCCGAAAACGCAGCAGTCAGCTGGCAAAGTCATGGCGTCAGTTTTTTGGGATACGCATGGCGTGATTTTCATTGACTACCTCGAAAAAGGTAAATCGATCAACAGTGATTATTATATTGACTTGTTGGTGCGTTTGAAGGAGGAAATCGCAAAAAAAAAAACGACCGCACAGTCTCGGGACTTATTGATCCATGTGTTACACTTGTAAATATGTATCCAAATGTATTAACAAAGCAGAATGGTTTGCTGAGGGAATAATAACCTTTGTCGCTCTTTATCCCATAAAATTAATAAAGGTTTGCCGAATAAGTAATTTTCCCCCCTGACTTTAAAATGTTGTCCAAATATGTTACTGTGGCCGCCATAGCCTAGTGGTCCTGGTAGTAGACTCGCGGCAGTAGTAAGCGCCCGTCTACACGGGGCGGAAGTGACGTCATACTCCCCCCGCCCCCTTCTGGCCGTGTTGGTCTGAATATGCTGATAAGGTTATCATTGTGTACCTACTGTATCGATAAGGCACCCCACTCGTTATCTTTGGTATTGTTATTTACGAAGCGATAAGCTCGTTGTGTTGGTAGACAAGTGCTATTCTAGGTAAATGAATATAATTGGAATAAATAATTAAAAGTATTTTTACTGAAGATAAATTAAAAGATTTTTTACATGAATTAGAAGAAATGTAATTTGAATAAAAGATTCTTTCCCGCGAGAAGTTGGATTGGATATTTGCTTAGTACATTTTTTTTTTCGTTTGAATGAATATATTTTAATCTGAATTAATTGGCAGATATTTATTTGATTTCTTCGCATAAGGTTCAGGAACTGGATATTTGCTTGGTACAATTTTTTTTTTCGTTTGAATGAACTGAATGAATATATTTTGAATTTTTTTTTCTTCTGTTTTATGACCACATTTATTTTGCTTGTATATAAGTACTTGAACGTTCCTTTTCATTTCATTGCATGCTTGTACCAGTTAACGCGCATATGTAGGAATGTCTATCGAATATATGTATAAAAATCCTGAAAAACCTGCAAGTTTTGGAGGTGTAAATGCATTGTATAGAGCTTTAGGAAATCGTGTTAAAAAGAAAGATATCAAACAATGGTTAGAAACTAAAGATTCTTATACTTTACATAAAACCGCAAGACGAAAGTTTAAGAGGAATCGGGTCATAGTAGGGGGAATAGATGAACAGTTTCAAGCAGATCTATTAGACTTGCAATCTTTAAGTCAGTATAATAATGGTTATAAATATCTTTTAACATGTATAGATGTGTTTTCAAAATATGCGTGGGCAATACCCTTAAGAGATAAAACGAGTCATAGCATACTAAAAGGTTTCGAAAAAATATTTAGAGAAAGGAAACCTATATCACTGCAAACGGACAAAGGAACAGAATTCAAAAATAAAACTGTACAAAATTATTTTAAAAAAATGAATGTTCACTTTTTTACGACTAATAATGAAACGAAAGCCAGCATTGTCGAACGTTTTCATAGAACTTTGATGTCTAAAATGACGAAATATTTCACGGAGTACAATACTCGAAAGTACTTAGATGTAATAGATAAACTTTCATCTAGTTATAATCAGACGTGGCACCGAAGCATTAAGATGGAGCCTTTGAACGTAAACACTGATAATCAAGCTAAAGTATGGCAAAACCTATATGGCGACATGAGCGAATCAAATGTCAAACAGCCCATGTTTAAAATAAATGATAAAGTGCGTATCAGTAAATGGAAAGGGAGATTTGAGAAAGGTTACGAAAATAATTGGTCTATGGAAATATTTACAATCTACAAAGTTATACCCAGAAATCCTATCGTTTATATGCTGAAAGATCTCAAAGGTGAGGTTATCGAAGGTACTTTTTACGAAAAGGAAATACAAAAGGTTACAGATTCCGGTTATTACCCAGTGGAAAAGTTTTAAAGAAAAGAAAAAGAAAGGGGAAATTAGAATATTTTGTGAAATTCCTAGGATATCCAGAAAAATTTAACAAGTGGGTCAGTGATGTGAAAATGCTATAAATACACTTTGCGAGCCAGGTATCATTCATTAGCAAAACATGTCTTTCTATGTGACACTACCGTCCGACAGTTCTCTGCATTATTTTCCAAATAACAAAATTTCAAGTTTCGTTACGCAACTACCTACACCCATTCTTTTAGACGGCAAGTGGGAAGTCGGATTGGCCGAAATAATTTATCCGCATACTTGGTATAACATAAATGAAAATAATAATATATTTGGGTTTGATTTAGGAGACGGGAAGTTAGTAACAAGAAAGTTGCCCCCCGGTTATTACGAATCGGTTCCCGAAATTTTAAAATCTATGTTACTTCCTTCACACGAAGGCAAAATTTCCTTTAAATTCAATGCTAATAATAAACGAGTGAAAATAAAAACTCAAAACAATGCGAAAGTGATTCTGCAAGAAGGTTTGTGCGACGTGTTAGGATTTCGTTCTCAGCTCGTGAGCGGGACTGAAGAAAGTTCTTTCGTAGCCGATCCACAGGCAGCATTTCCCTTTTTTTACGTTTACAGTGATATTGTACAACCTGTGGTGGTTGGTCACGTAGAAGCTCCTCTTTTAAGAATCGTCCGAATATCTGGAACTGACGGTGATGTTGTGAGTGCTCATTACGATAGACCTCACTACGTTCCCGTTATACGTCAATCTTTTCACACTATTGAAATCGAAATTCGTCTAAACTCAGGTGCTCTAGTGCCTTTCGAAAGAGGTAAAGTGATTGTTGTTCTGCATTTCCGCATGCGGCAAATACTATAAATACGCAGTACGTCAAAGAATAGAAATCATTTACTATATGTTAAGGAAATGAGTCACATCATGAAAGTACCCTACGTGTGTTGTACAAAAAAGTTTGAAGACCATTACACGAATCATACGGGGTCTGGAGTTCCATATTACGAAGGTGTGTCATTTCAAAAAGGCTATGGATTGGGAGGGATTTTTCGTCGATTGTTTAGGGCTGCTTTACCCTTCTTGGTGAAGGGTGGAAAGGTTGTAGGAAAAGAAGCTCTGAGGACCGGAACGAGAGTAGTTAGTGATGTATTATCCGGAGAAGATTTCAAAACAGCTGCAAAAAAGCGAAGTGAAGAAGCAGGTAGAGGCATGGCTCGAAAGGCTATCGAACATGTTCAATCGATGATTGGTCGAGGAAAATATAAAAGGAAGCGAAAGAAACAGAAGAGGGTCATTTCAACCAAAGTGAGAAAGGTGAGAGGACAAGACATTTTTGATCCATAATGGCATTTATTTTAAAAGGATCTCCCGAATGTGTCAAATCAGAATTGGAACTTTTTCATTTACCTGCCACCCAAACAGCCATAGAAAGTGGTAAGTGGGTGGAGTTTCATCCATTATCCAACGTATTTGATGGTGGTCCAGTTGAATTTCACGTCTCTGGAAGCGGTGAAGAATATCTGGATTTGAGTCAAACACAACTTTACTTAAAAGCAAAAATTGTGAAATCAGATGGTTCACCCATAGGAAAAGACACAGCGATTGGTCCCGTTAATCTTTTTTTACATTCTCTTTTCTCACAAGTAGATATTTCCCTCAACGAACGACTCGTTTCTAATTCAAGTAACACATACCCATACAGATCTTACATTGAAACTTTGCTGAATCATGGATTCGATAGTAAAACTTCTCAACTGACATCTGAAATGTTTTATAAAGATAACGAAGATGGATTGAAGAAACGGTCTGAATTTTTCAATTTAAATGGTTCCGTGGATATGATTGGTAGCTTACACTGTGACTTATTTCATCAAGAGAGATTACTGTTGAATTTAGTGGATTTAAAAATAAAACTGATTCGAAGTAAACCAGAGTTTTGCCTGCAAGGAAAAGAAGGACATAAAGTAATACTAGAGAAAATTACCTTATTAGTAAGAAAAGTGCATGTTAGCCCCGGAGTTGTATTGGGTCACGTGAAAGCTTTGGAAAATGAGACGGCGAAATATCCAATTAATCGAGTTTTGTGTAAAGTATACTCCGTACCGCAAGGAAGTATGTCGTTCGTGCAAGATAATATATTCATTGGCCAAATGCCAAAGAGAATTATTGTGGGATGTGTCGATAACGATGCATTCCATGGTACATTCACGAAATCTCCTTTCGAATTCAAACATTACGACATCAATTTCATAGGTGTTTACGTAGACGGTCAGCCAACTCCACATAATCCTATGGAGCTAAATTTTGCTCAAAATAATTACATCAAAGGTTATCATAGTTTATTTAGTGGAACTGAAAAATTAGGCCAAGACCAGGGTCTTTTTATATCGAGAAAAGAGTATATAAACGGAAACACGTTATTTGCTTTCAATTTGTCGCCTGATCTATGCAATGGAGACCACTTGAACTTGATCAAACACAGTAATCTCAGGCTAGAAATAAAATTTACTAAGGCACTGAGTCAAACCATTTGTGTACTTATTTTTGCCGAATTCGATAACGTTATAGAGATAAATAAGACGAGAAACATTTTGTACGACTTTGGAAACTAAAAATGGATGGAAATCAAATATATTTTATTCTATCACATGACCCTGTTACGGCCCCTTTTTTCCGTGGAGTTTTCGCATCGGACACTGTACCGAAGTTAAAAGGAAAATCTACATGCGTGGTAAATTTGGACGACTCTTCGCAACCCGGATCACACTGGCTGGCTTTCTATCACGAAAACAATCGTCTCGAGTTTTTCGACTCCTACGGACATCCACCAGAATATTATGGACTACCATTTCGAGGCTTGGTTTCAAACTACACTACAGTATGCTGGAATGGAAATGCATTTCAAAGTCCCACATCTAACGTATGTGGAGCGTATTGTATTTATTTCATCCTCAAGAGAAGTCAAGGAGATTCTATGTATTCAATTATAAACAATTTACTTCAGTGTTAAAAGAATGATTTTCGATTGTATCAGTTTGTAAAAAAACGTTATAGTGTAAGAATGATTTTTAAGCAATAAAGAAAAATTTGTGTTTACCTTTTTTTTTGTATTTATAGCTTTTTGTGTGTGGAAAAAATATCTTACTCTTATGACAATTTTCTTGTATAAATACACTTTTACATACAGTTTTCTTTTAGTTATAATGGAAGCGTTAAAGTTAAAACATCCTTTCACAATGATCGTGGCTGGATCTACTGGTTGTGGAAAGACACAACTGATTAAAAAGTTAATAGATTTTAAAATGATTTATCCTTTTCCTCCCCAAATTATCTGGTGCTATGGTGCCTATCAATCTCTTTATAGTGAAATGAAAGGCATCGAATTTTATGATGGCTTACCTTCTAATATAAACAGATTGTCTAATGCTTTAATCGTAATCGATGATCTCATGTCGGAACTTACAGGTGATACCAAATTAACGAAACTATTTACCAAGGGAAGTCACCATCGTAATTTGAGTGTTATTTTTATAGTGCAAAATGTCTTTTATAAGGGAATTCGTGACATTTCTCTAAATGCTCATTACATGTTTTTGTTTAAAAATCCACGAGACAAATCACAAGTTATGCATATGGGGAAGCAGTTGTATCCTGGGAAAACAAAATTCTTCAGAGAAGTCTACGAGGATGCTACTTCAAAACCCTTCAGTTACCTTTTAATCGATCTTAAACCCGATACGGACGATTCAATGCGCTTGCGCAGTGGTCTTTTTCCAGGTGATAAATACTATGTGTACCAACCTCGATAATCAGTAAGTCTTGAAAACGCCATGGCCTCTGCTGTCATAGATTTTGAAGGATTTCATCTTACTTCGGAACTTTTCATCGTAAAAGAACTTGCTGTCTATGCCGTCAACGATGATAGTTTCCGCGGAAGGTGGCTATTCAAACCACCGCATTCTTTCGATCGGTTATCTAGACAAAAACAATTAACTTATTCATGGGTAACCAAAAATCTACATAAATTGAAATGGGAGAGTGGTGAATTACCTTACGAGTTTTTCCGCTGTGTGATAGATGTAATATTTGAAATGTTTCCCTATATTTACGTGAAGGGATTGGAGAAGAAAAAATTCTTTCATTTTCTATCGGGTCGTGAAATATTTAATTTAGATGATTTTGAATGCCCGAAAGTCAACGAGTTGCCATCTTGTGACGCGTTGTGTCCTTTTTCACACGAAAAGAATTTTACTCATTGTGCCGTTTATAAAGTCAAAGCCTATGGAAAATTTTTAGAAACTATATAAATTCTGTTGCATGCGACAAGACACATCACTTTATTGCAATATGTCGGCTTGTACACACGAGCATTTAGAACACTTAAAATTGATTGCTAAAGCTAAAACAAGGGGTATCTTTTGAAAAAATGTCCAAATAGTGTAATTAAATCTTTATGTGAATGTGCTTTGAATGTTCTGAAAGGAAATGTACCTTTAACTAAAAATCAAAAGAATCGTTTAGTTCCCTATAAAAGAAGTTTGAGAAAACTTTCCGATAGGAAAGTGCCTATATATAAGAAGAGACAGCTTTTAGTTCAGAGAGGTGACGGATTTCTTTCTGTACTATTACCCGCGGCAATTTCTTTGATTGGTTCTCTCATCCATGGAGTTCAGTAAAAAAATGATTTTAGTACCCGAAGATCGAATAGATTTAGTTGATAAACTGTCCGATTTAGATAAACAAATGCAAGATATTCTTCGGAATAAAGATGTATCTGAAAGTGAAAAGGCGAATCAATATTTACAAGTTCTTCAAAAATTTGTGAAAATTCATCATCCTCAACAAGAAGCGGTCGAAGAAACGGTGCAAAATAATGAACCAGAAGACATTTTAACCACAAAAATTTTAAAAGCTGCTCCGGTTCGATATCAACAAACTGCCAAAGACATTCTCGAGTTTTTAAGAGATAAGCATTCTATTTTATCTTGGACCCCAGAGGGAGAAATTGTCTACAAAGGTCAACGTTTACCTCGTACAAATATTGTTATCTTAATATCAGATTTGCTTCGGAACAAAAAACGATCACCTACAGGATTCAAAGAGTTTTATGCTGCTTTAAAAGAAATGCATATGCCTACAAATTACATTGTCAACAAAAAATTGCTTCAAAGTACTAATACTATTGTACCAAAGAAGGTTAAACGTATGTATGCAAAAAGAAAAGCTTGGATTACTTATTGAATAAAATAAAATTCACATTGGAAATATAGTATTTGTGTGTTCCTTTTTATTTT
>BMAW01067117.1:0-12101 GCA_019974015.1 Nephila pilipes | reverse complement strand
TAAGGCCTTTTAATCAGTGGCGCTGATGTAGAAGGAAGTCGCTACACTGTAACAACTATATGAAGAGTAGATATTCAACCTCAACTTCAGCTTTTGACACCGGTTTCCAATTTTGTTTTGGTTGTTCAGCTCGTCAGCTGTGTTATGCTCTTTTTTTTTAAATTAATTGTTTTTAATAAAATGTTATTTTGCTTAAGGTGCCTGACGTTCATTTTACAACTACTGATATGGTCGCCGTGGTATCATATCACAATTGTAGGAATCGATGATTGAAGAATGCGTATCTCCTTACGTAACTTTTGTTGGGTTAATACTTAAGAGTTATGATGGCCTGTGTTTATGTATATTATCGTGACATAAATGCAGTCATAGTAACTGAATCTTATCCTTTTTCAAGGGTAAATGATCTTCTTCACACTGCTAAGCAGAATGGCTTTATGTCCACAATCAACTTCCAACTCATTCCTTTCCTCTGAAAGTGATCATTAAAAATCATTCATTAAAGCCTGAAATCTTTCATTCAAAAAATTATTAGTTAAATTTAAATTTTGATTAATATGTAAGTTTTATATGAGATAGGGGTAGTTATTGATCACAGGAGGTTTCCTTTAGAGATAATATATTCGAGGTTTAAGTAATTAATTATGTAATGAATTGTATGTTACATAAAAAGATATAAATTAATGCTTGATATCAATCAAGAATAAAATATGATTTTACAACGTTTCAGATATAAGGTAGAACATTTTAAGTTATCAAACACATATTCGATTTCCATTTAGACCAACGGACCATGTTGTTGTATTTCTATTTTATAACTATCTAATTCGAGAAACTTGAATTACCTGTTATGGATATTATTATTGAGAAAGAAACATATATATATTAATCTTTTAACGAAGACCTCCTCATTGATTTACCTTTATGTAAGGGAAAAACAAATGGATGGTATGAATTTGCACATGACGGATCTCTACCTGGCTTAAGAATAAATTTAAATTTATACATTTTACAATGTTTGCGCGAAATAGAGAAAGTAAAAGTCACTAGTCAATTAAGTTGAGTAATACACCAAGAAAAAATCTTAAAGACTGCTTCCCCTACTCCAGATATTACTGTGAATAAGAACGGGGCATGGTATTTTTACATTTACGAGGAACAAAAAAAATTCTTATCGCCGGGAATATCTGACATAAAAAAATTCAGAGTTAAATAATATTTTTGGAAACATTTTTAGCATATATATATATATATATATATATATATATATATTTATCTATATATAGTTATATAATAAATAAATAAGTATTCGTAACTCCTGCACTGGAAAAGAATTCGAGTAACAGTTCAAAAACTCATATTAAGAATAGTGCCGCCTTCAACCTTTTCCTTCATTGAATTTTCATTCATTTCATATCTAAAATTTATTTTCTGAGAATAAGAAGTCCTGAGTATAAAATAATATACATATGAAAGTAGACTTATATCGTTAACGGACAGAAATGAAATATAATTTTCTAGCAAACATATCGGGGTGGGAGAATTTTCTTTTTTTGTCGCAAATTTATGCATGAAATTGTAAGCTGGTGTATCTCAACACATATTGAATTCTTCCTTCATTATGAAAAGTCCCTGCAGTAACTTCCGGTTACAAAAATAATATTTTTTACTTCCAACAAAGAAGGATTGTAAAAGCCAATAAAACTTCACTCGTACTGAAAATATATGGGTGGAAATCTTTTGGAAAATAATTGAATTGCTAGCTTTTTTGTATCGAATTTCAAAAGATATGAGCTGAACCAATTGGAAAGAGATATTAATATGATCTTACAAATAATGTATAATTTGATAAAACTCATTAATATTTTTTCTGGAATATCTGAATGCAAAGAAAGATCTTCAATTTGAGAATATTAATGTTCTTTTCAGTTTAATGACTCTATATAATTTTCTTCGCTTCAAATATTCTAATTTGCTTTTCAACTATATCTGCATTTAGCAAGATTTATTTGTAATACTACTTGTTTCGCAAAATTATTTATATGATAAGTTTCACAATCAATAGATGGAAAAATGCATTCTAAATCGATACAAAACTTTGTTTCTATATTACATTGCAACATAGTTGTGTAAAATGGGACAAATTTAGCAACTAAATTAAAGTTTATGTTAGTATACGACAAAAAAAATTAATTTCAATTTTATGTTAGCATACAATAAAAATAATTATTTTACATGCATATGATAATCTAACGAGGAATAAAAATAATAATAAAAGAATGAAATATTTGAAAGATTTTGGTAAAGTCTAAAGAAACCCAACAGAAAACTAAAGTACAATTGACTCTCTTCGTTAAACTCTTGTATCCAAAGTACCTTTGTAAATTCTAGATAAATAAATATGAATCTTTATTCAATAAAGTGAATAATATTGAAGACGATTTACCACAGAATATTTGAAAAGCTATGTATGATAATACTTTCATTCATTTTCTTTGTTACACATTTTATAATCGCAGTCGTGGTAGTAGAAGTCCATGAAAATAAAAAATAAAAAAGTTGAATGAACTACGAGTTACAGTATTAATATAAATTGAGTGATAATATAAAATTTCAGTATCAATATGAATTTTCTGCGTTATGTTTACACTCCTTCCACTTTAACTGAATGTTTTGGAAAAGAAATAGAAGAAATAATTTTTTTATAATGCTTAAAATTTGAATAATAAGAAATAATAAACGTACAACTAAACGAAATTTCAAATCTCGAGATCTTGGGGAAAAAAGGTTTTACAAAAATAAAAAAAAAATTGTATTAGTTTTCATTCCGAGAAATATGGATATTATCCAATTCAAGCATTCATATATATATAAAAAAAGAAAAATAAAATGTATTAATATTACCGACTCTCTCTAAATTTCAAACTTTCAGGGAAAGCGTCTGAAATATAATCTTTCGTTCATCTTCGTCTCGTCGGATTCTTACCTTCCCTCTTTTGTGATGAAAATCCCCGTCTGCACTTTAATATAATGGGACTTACTGCTTCTTGTAGCCTCCACCGCTGCTAGCCTTTAACATTAAGTTTGTGGTATTTTCCAGGCTATTTTTGTTTCTTATGTCTGTTACTCTCATTATTTCCCCGTCTCTTTACTTGGAAATATATAGAGATTCGGTTTTACAACCATCACCTCATTTCAAAACTATTTGCCTTAAGCATTTCAAATTCTTTTTTAAGTTCCCCTTACTTGCTTGAATTATTGTTATTTTCTTTTTAGATTTTCCTTCATTGCCACGTTTCTTTCAAGTTTAGTGATAATGCCGTATCTTTGCCCCTGTATTTTTGACTCGGGTCTCTGCTCGTTTATTTTTGGATGCATCTTTGGGCTTTACCTTTTACGCGTCTTTTGTTGATTTAAATCTTTCTTTTCAAGTTTCGTAAAAAGTTCCAACTCTACCCTTGTGCTTCTCTTTTTTACTTGTTTTTAAGTGCGTATGACATTTGAATTATTTCTCTAATATGTTTCTATTTTCTCTTTTTTGGAGTAAAAATTTACTATTACGAAATGGCATCTTTATTGCATGATATATAAAATAACATGAACACAAAAAATGAAAAAGTTCTATGCAAAAATTTGCAAAGAACAGATTTAGCCATGAAAACGCTCTTTGTTATAATTATTATAAAAATACTCAATTAATTATAAGAATTAAAGTAAACGATGAAATATCAAGAAATGGAAAATAGTAAACTTTTCCGATATTAAAATTAAAGGAAAATATAAATTATTAAATTGAACATATTTAAGCTAAATGTAAATAAAAATAAAGCAAACGATAATTTATTAAATTGAATATTACATCAGCTACAAGTAATTAAAATGAAATCAAAAGATAAATTATTGAAATGAATATATTTAAGCTAAATGTAATTAAAATTGAAGCAACGATAAAAAAATTGAAAATTGATCTGGTATGCCAAAAATGATCGAACTAAAACAGTAGCTCCTTGAGTGGCTCAAAAATAAATTATTAATGCATTTTATTACCTGGAAATCCTAACGTCATCTAAAAAAGTTTAATCTGAATTTCGTAGAGTGAAGCCATGGTGAAATCTCGAGTTAAGTGACATGGTGACTTAACGGGGTCAGAGTGCATATGTTCATTCACTGTTACAAGACATACATTGCGTTTATTTATGACTGGCATGCTTATGATTCTATTTCTAGCACATTACACGAGCCATAGTTAAGATATCCGTCACTGTTTCCTCAACGAGAGTAAAAAGAAATTGTTATATTTCCTGACTTTTTTAACTTCAAATATATCCTTGTTTTATTTGAAAGTCAACTAGATATTGAAGTTTTAAAAAATAATAAAAACTACTTCTAGACTTTCTTAGCAGCTTCTAGACATACAAACTCTGTCCGAAATTTGATTTACTTCTCGAGATTTGTATATATCTCATATCATGTTTATGATTTTGTGACATATATTTTCTCTGAATTCTACATTCCGCACTTTGAACTTTATTTATTTTTTATTACTTACTTCTTATAGTCTCCCTCTTATTCCTTTATTGTTCTTTGAGCGAAAGTAACAAGTAAGTTCAGTTGTGTGCCATTTTTATTCTACCGAAAAAGTGTTTCTCTATGAAGAACTTTATACTATGTTGCAACAAATATCTTTACGAAATATTGAAAATGAAGTTCTTTCCTAGGAAAGAGAGCACAATTTTTAGGTCACACTTTTTCTAGTTCAAATATTTTTTTTATAAATTTTCGTTTGAAGGAATTCTATTAACTAAGGCCTCAATATCGGATGTATTAATAAACAATAAAAATTAGATGATTCAAAGCGAGTTGAGGAGAAGGATTCTGGAAGAACGTATGCTATTCTTTCTATATGTATTTGACTGGTTAGCTGTAGAAATTGGAAGATAATCTTAACTGAGAATATAAACATGTACATTAATGAAAGAAAATCATGAAAATGTTATTTTTAAATAATATATTCACTAATATTGATTAAATATATGACTAATACGTTTTGTTCAATTATGTACTTTTAAACTTTTTTTTGTTAAAATAGCATAAGTCAAAGATACAATTTCAGGTATGTTTTTAAAAAAAATATTGTTCAAAAATAATAAAAATAATAAATTGCGTATAAACTTAAGAGTTTAAATGCCATATTCAACCCAAAACAATACTCGAAATTCACATATTCGTGTATTACAGTTATTGATTTATTGAAAATTCTGATCATAAGACTTACGAGGCGTTAGAAATAAGCAATTCAATTTAAATAAGAATTTTCCTCCTTTAAGTGCTTTTAGTTTCTGAATTAGGATAAAATTTAATTGAATGTTTATTTTCTTAATTGATATAGATAGTTTCACGCATAGTTCGAGGGAAATAGACTGTAACAAGAGATGGAATACTCTCTATAAGTGTTGAATAAATTTACAAATTCTCAGCCTTGATGTTACAATTTCTTTCCAAAACCAAAACGAAAAGGGATTGATAGGGAACAAAAAAAAGGGATAAATCAGACGATGATAAGAGGTGTGAGGAATGGAATTTGAGATAGGGATATGTAAGTGAAATAAAAAGGAAAGAGAAGGGTGAAAGAGGATAACGATAAACAGAACTCATCCATTGCCATAAGAATTTCCGAATCAAGAAGTATGAGCGAGATTGTTACGAAACTTGGCATGAAAATACGTGTAAGGCAGATATGCAAATGATTAGAAATGAAACGGAATAATCATTGCGTAATGCCACCAGAGGGCATTGAAATTCGTTCCCCATGGATTATAAAACAGGAAAGCAGAGCTTGTTTGTGTGTATTTAATCTATTTCAAAAAGACGTTTTATAACTAGAGATACCATCACGCCACCATCGGAGACAATATGAGCAGCTGTCACAGTTCGAGAAGGAAAAATCATAAGGATGATGGAGACAAGATGTTCAGCTCAGAGAGTAGCTCGCCATCAAGGTCGTACTGACTTTACTGTGAGGAAGTGTTAGGATCAGTGGACAAGATATAGGTCTATAATATTTTGATCAGGCTCAGGAGGCCCTTGACAGACCAACAACCGACAAGACCGTCACAACATACGACACAAACGAATAGAGCAAACTGCCCCATAGTTCACTATCCATACATAGGCAGCACCTTCACTATGGACCTCTGTGTCAGTCCGTACCGTCACAAGGCGCTTCACTGAAGAACAGTTTCTATCACGGCGCCCATTACGTGTACTGCCATTGACACCCACTCACCATCTCCTCCGTTTGGAGTAGTGTCGCGTTCGAAGGATTGGACTGCAACCGAATGGAATCTGGTCGTCTTTATCGACGAATCCAGATTAAATTTGGGCAGTGAGGACAATCGTGTAAATGTGTGGAGGGCCCCGTGGTGAACGTCTCAATCCTGTCTTCACTGTACAGTGGCACATTTCGCCCACAGCTAGTGTGATGGATGGTGTGCCTTCGCATATGACACACGGTCACCCCTAATATTGATTCACTGCACCATGACATCCTAGAGGTACGTTCGTTGCATTCTTCAGCCCCATGTGTTGTCACTCATGATAGTATTCTCAGGAGACATTTTTCAAATGGACAATGGTCACCCACACTCAACAAGGGTTTAGCAGGAATAATTTCCCTACATTTTTACTCTTCCATGGCCTGCTCGATCTCCAGATTTGTCACCGATCGAGCATTTCTGGGATAATTTAAGACGGGAAGTTGGACATCCTACATGTTTGGTCGAATTAAAAGCGTATTCACAGCAACTGGAGAATGAGATGTCGCAGGTCATCATACAGGACTTGTATGCCTCAATGTCCGACCGTATCGCATCATGCATTCATGTTGGAGAGTGCCCAACAATGTTCTAAAACTTCCAATCATTTGTAATATTTCCTACAATATATTATCTTTTTGCTTGATTTTGTAATAATTTACCTATATCAATGTTGTACTTACATATGTATAAGTTCGCTTTATTCTGGCATCTTTTTCTTGATGCGGAAATTGTTATTGCAATAAGAGTATAATTGTAGATTGGATTGAAGCATCGTAATTATCTTTTGGATTGAAGCGACTCTTAGTTAAATTCTTAAAATTTGAATCTGCTATGATCGAGAAGTCCTTGAATCAGAACTAGTGATTTCATAAGCTAAGACTTTATTACTAGAATATAAATTAAGGTTAACTGAGTTAAAAGGAATTTGAAGAGATTGTGAATATTTCCTCTATTTTAGTAATTAAGTGTTTTGTTTTGCTTCTGCGTGTCTTCATGTAGAATTTTTCACTTATTTACTATTTAGTTATCCTTCAAGATGCTGTAAAATAATGAAAGTAATACGTCACAACACCTTCAAACAAAATTCTCTGCAATCATCGAAATATACAAATCGATCTTCCAATTCCTTTTACATCACTCCATATGCTCGGATAGTATTAGAGAATAAAAATAATAAAATTTGCTTTGAAAAGTTTTCTAAGTGTATCAAAACCCATCTGGAGAATATATCTGGTTAAACATGAAACTAAGACTTAAGCTTAAAGTATTCAGAAGTTATTTAGAGTAAGAGGAAAAAATTTTTATTTCTAGATCACAATTTATTTCATTAATTATATTGAGAGGTAACTTAGTACATATCTTGCCAACACTTCTAATTATATTGCTCTGTGTATCCATTTCATGTATCAGTGTGGTACAAATCTTTTCGTCACTTTTTCATCTAATTCCTGATATGTATATATTTCAAAAACTCAACACTCTTCTTTGTGGCAAAAGAGTAAAAGAAAAGAATTGAAAAGTTTAAAAAAAATTATTATTATTTTGGCTCTAAGAACTTAAATCAAATCTGAATTAAGAACTTAAATCAAATCTGAATCAAGTATGTAACAGTTTATCATCATTGTAAACAAAAACGGATTTTTTTTTCAATCCCTCTGAATATTTGTGACTTGAATGCAAGTATATATGACTGACTAAAAATGAAAGTATTTACACATTCCAACTATCTAAATATCTCTCACGATCGCAGTCAACATTAGATAAAAATTTTCAGCCTGATCGAAAAATTATTATTTTTATTTATCATGATGATAAACTGTTATTTCCTGTAAATTTTCATTTAATTTCCTAATGTACGAAAAAAAACTACATTTTATTTTTTAGTTCATTTTCTACTCTTTCACCACATAGCTGTGTTTAAAAAAATATTTACATAAATTGCACTCATAACCCCCTTTTTTATATTTTTTTTCTATATTTTGTTAAATCACTTCCATTTATACATAAATAATATGATCAGTGGTCAGGAAGAGATATTTTCTTTATAACAAGATTTCTCCACAACTCCCTTCCTTTCACTGATTATTAGTGTTTAGATTTGAATTTTTAATCATCTTTTATATTATACATTGCACTGTGAGCAAAATTTCTTAAAGGATGATTGGTTGATAGATTGTTCATTAGCATCGCAGAAGCGACACAAGGGCTATTGGCAACGGATCACGTAATTTTCAAGTCAGTTCTTCAGTCAAGTGTTGACCTGAGCTGGCATCTTCCTCTCCAAACCACCACACCAGGAGAACTTATACTTTCGACAAATTTAATGTGCATCAATTCCAGTAGACGACGAGTGTGTAATGGTATCAGGACTCGAACTCATGACACGACGAAATCCTGCCAACCGCGAGTTCGCAATCATGACCACTTGGCTACTTCAAAGGGTACGAAGAGGAAATTGGATGAAATAAATTTAGGTGTGTTAAAGAAATAATGCGGGGGAAATAATGGAAAAAAAAAGGGTAAAATAATGTTATTAAAGTATTAACTTACAAAATTACAAAAAGAATTGGCCTAAATATATATATATATATATATATATATATATAACATTAAATCTCTGTAAAAATTTGATTTTTCGTGTATTTTTATTTTATTTTCCATTTCATAATGTAAATCATCTGTATCTAAAATTCTCATAAGGCACTGCTCAGTGCCATTGTAATCGAAAAGAAATGATAATAAAATAGACATTAGGATATTTAAGGGGCACAGTATCGTGTGAGTAATTTTTTTAATTAGATATTTTTAAGAAAACCTTTTTATTCATGTCTGAACACTCATAGAATATGAATATCAGAAAAAAATTCAGACATTTTCAAACTACCATTTATTTAAAATTTAATTTCTTTCAAAATTTTTCATTATCTTAATTTTTCTGATACTTCTACCAATTTTAATGCCTTTAAAAAATTTCTAAATTTCTAAAAATTGTTTTTAATTATTATGTATATAAATTTAGTTATAATAGCGGTAATTATAGTGTTACATTTTTTTTTTCTGTGAGACACAACGGAAAGCTACAGGAAAAAAAACTTTGTCTAATTTACCGAATTAAAAAATAATACAATGTATTTAAATTCTTATTCCATGGAAAGAATTATCAAATATACTAAGCAAAATAAGCAGAAAATCTTAAGATTTTATATTGATTTCAAAAAACGTCTAAACATTTTAGGTACTTGATCGGCATGAGAAATGAAAGGCTGAGAAAAGATGTTTTGTGGCGTAGCTCTGTTATGAAATTCATCTATCATCATAAATATTAGTCTTATTGCAAACATGAATTTCATCTTAATTCTAAGCATATATAATGTAATAAAAAATCACACACCAATAGGTCAGGAATCCTGTCAATTACCTTTTAAAAGCACATTTATAATTATCTTTATTATTTTTCAAACTAAGGAATACTCTTTACAAGTACAATGTCTCTAGTCAAGAGAACTAACAAATTCTATAATATATCAAAGAATATTTTACTGTAATATGATGCGTATCATTCCACTAAGGAATATTTCCACCAGACGGCACCGGGTCTTTATAAATCACATAGACGCTCAAAAAACTCACTCGCACTATAGAAAGCCTTCAAACTAGCGACATTCCTTGTACCGTAACCTTTCTAGCTTTTAAATTCATTTCTCGATAACTTTTATACGATTTGATTATATATATTCACTTCGCTTCTGTGAAGTTTATTTAAGTTACATAATCACGTTTCATTTGGTAAGAAAAAAAATGCAAACTTAAATATAATGATAGAAAGAAAATCCAGAGAGATGTTTGTTATAAAGGAAGTTTCGCGAATAGCTCTGTTATAGTTTAACGTTTTATTGTCAATGAAATGATTTAGCAAACAGTTAAAGAAAATTTAAATAACATGCTAAATAATGTATCTAGATTTATGGAATTTTATACATAGATTTAAAAATATCATACAGTTAAAATAATGTAATAAAATTTTTTTCAATGCTTTAGTCAATTTTTGGTCCCTTAAAATAATTTTTTAAATTTTTTCATTTGATATGATTTTATTCTATTCTAAAGAAAACTCTTCTAAGAAACATAATTTACATTGTAACAACAACCTAGAAATTTAGTAAAGTTTACATAGATTTTATGAAATTTTTCTGCAAGATTTTAGCTATTTTAAAATAAATATTTTTATTAGAGCATTGCAAAAACTAAAAAAAAAAAAAAAAAAAAAAAAAAAACTTAATGACACTTATTATAGGTATAAAAATATCATTTGTAAATTTTTGATTATTTTAAATAGAAAAATATAAAATAATACCCGATAAATTTAAATCTCGTGTTTTGCGTTTTTTCATAGAAAGGTTGCTTAATTTAATTGGCTTTACAATAAAATTAAGTCATTTGATTTAAGTGTTTTTCAAAAAACGAAAAATATTAGATATTAAGTTCAAACTTTTAGAAAATATTACTTGTCATCTAAAAATAATAGATATTCTGCTTAAACTTGTCAGGGGAATATTTTTAGCAAGCGATGTATTCAACATATTTTAACATTTTTTGTAAAATCTCAGTGATTTAAATTTTTATGCTTAAGTAAATGAATTTAATATTTTTACCCAAACGATTTTGTTTTAAATTATACATCATTTATATTATAGAAAATAAGTGAATAATTTGTGAAAATTACCATCCTCGTTTTTGGATTAAGAATTAAACAGAACTTAAATAATAGATTACACACAAATAGTTTTATTTCTAGCAAACAAGTCACTAATGATTTAATGTTATTGAATTATATATTCTGTATAAGATTTTCACATAAATATAAGAGTGTACACACAAATGCTCAGCAATTAATTAGACTTATATTAATAATTTAAAATAAAATTTGCGCATCATATAAGAATTTAAAGATTAACTTTGAGCAAATCAAATTTTTCGTTAATCTTATTCAAAAAAATTAATAAAATACCTTCTGGCTTGATGAATTGACATCTAAATGAACAAATTCATTGTAGTATTTTCTGTGTCTGAACAGGTACGTTATTATGAACACATAATAAAGGAATACATTCTATGTAACTGGTGTAAAATGCATGTGTTTTTTCATTCCTAAACTTTATGTATATTTTTTATTGAAGCACTACTTTCAAGACAGAATATTTATTCATCTTTAATGCGTCTGAATAGTTGTGACATAGTCAATTTTTAAAAACAATTGATTTAATCTTAATGTGATACTTTTTAAAGATATTATCTGTTCAACTTTTAAAAGCAAACGATTTAAACTTAAAGTGACACCTTTTACAATATTCTTTATTAAGATATATTTTTTTGGCAACACCAGATCATAGTTTTGATTTTAGATAACTTACTGGCAACGGATATGAAAGTAATAGAATAGAGTTTGGTTCCAAGAGATAAAGACGAACGTTGAAAAATGGTGCTTGAGTAAAATTGTGTATCTAATTTATGTTTAAAAAGATTGCGCAAATAAATGTGATGTCCTGAAAACAAGTCATCTTTATTAATAGTCTGCAATATAGTACAATAGTGATTGGTAGGTAAACAGATATTTATTTCTATTTCTGTAATTAAATGCGGCAAAATGCTTTAGTACGAACATATAAGAGTTAAAATATTTACATATAAGAGTTAAAATATTTGCGAAAACATTAATACTAAATTAAACTTCTTGTGATTAGGAAACTTATAAAAATAATTCTTTTAAAAAAATCTAATTTGTAA
>BMAW01067104.1:1712-14459 GCA_019974015.1 Nephila pilipes | reverse complement strand
ATGTTTTAACACTAAATCAACACATATTAGGATAACTTGTTTCATTAATTATAAACACAAAGACAGCTATTAATTGGCGGAGAACACATGGTCTTATATATTACATGAGAATATTTCTTAACACTACTTGGGAAACGTAAAGAATGCTCTACAATGTTTTAGAAATTATAGATGAAGTGAGAGACTAATTTAACAGAATGGGAATTTCTAATTTTGTGAGCGCTGGGTTTTCAAACAGGAATTCTCGTACTGTAGTCACGTACTTCACCTCTTCGCCAGCAGTGCTTGTAAGTTTCGTTAACGATTTAAATCTCTATTACCTCCTGTTTTTAAGGCCTGCCTGTAGGGGGCGCGTTTTAAATAAGGCAAATTTAACAATAAACATTTTATTGAAAATATTAATAGACAGAAAGTTTTCAATTCAGTCTGTTTAAGTACAAAATTTATTAATAGCTTACTTTTTTCGAAAAGGAACATAATTTCAAAACCATACATATATTATGTCCTTTTATGTCCATACATATATTTTGTCCTTTTATGTCCATACATATATTTCTATAATATAACCAATGGATTTTTAATCATAATAATCATGTTTTCAGTTTTTCTACCTGTCACGATGACTTCAGAAATTATTTGATATTGCACATAAATTCTTAGTTGTCCAGAAATGCTGTAAGAAAATCTGAATATAAATGAAGCATTTTTATTTTAAACATATGATTATATTTATCCTAATTTAAAATTGAAGTAGGACTGATATTCATATCATTTTCCTTCCGGAAAATGTTAAGAAATATAATTAGTGTGAATAATTGCATTGTATCTTCAATACCTGTAATTGTGTGTCAGTTTATTCAGGGAGAATTACTTATAGAATTGAATTAGTATCAAGGTATGATTACTTAGTTTGAGATGACAGCTACACGCATCATTAGGCGAAAAAAATTGTTTTCTTGGGGTGTTGCAGATTCGTTTTGCGGCCTTTGAAGGTCATTGACAGAATTAACACCCAAAACACACAAACTTAATCGAATTCCTTTCTTCAAGAAATACTCAATGACACATAGAAACAGTGATACAAATTAGAATTTTAAGTCGGAATTCTTTTCTAAAGTTACATGAAGCAGTTATATTATTAACATTATGTTCTTTGATTCTTTACTTAACGTATTCATTCAAGGGAAAGGTCTAGATTTTTACATGCTTCATAATATATATGAACTATAGGAAAATTACTGTAAATGAACATTTCTTACAAATAGTCTTGAAGTCATAAGTTTCTTTATATAACACATGATTGAAAAATAATTTAGATTATTTAATGTTAATACAATACTTTTAGAAATGAAAATGAATAATTTTCTACGAATTATTATAATGAATATTTAGCTTTTCTCAGGTTAGTGTTTAGGTAGTACAGACACTTTACGAATTCACAAAAATGTTCTCTTTGTGGCACAAAATCTTACAATAGTCAACAATTTAAAATTGATCGAAGATTTTTTTTTTCGTGTTACAGGAGTTTTAGAATTGTTATTAAGTTTATAATCTAATGATAAGATTGGAAATCTTTTAAGTTTAAGTACATGGGTCTCTTTGCTTTCCGAGGTTCAAAATTATGAGGTCCATCTACAATAGCCTTTATGTCACTTCTAAGCACGATGTTAATAATTCATCCATCAATCAAAAATTATCAACTTCCAAATATTTTAGACCCTCGAAAACTGTCTTCTGAATATCAGCGACACAAGGCGACTATGAATATAATTATTTTTGGTAACTTATTACATCATCAAGTGGTGTCAGTTGATAGTCAAGAGAAAGAATCCTGTCACTTATCCAAGGATCTTATTTGTGTTTTTCATTACAAATTATATCTGAATCTTCAGCTTTGTTGTGCTTTTATTAAAATCCAATCATGCCAGAATTTGAATTCATACCTCCACTGTAATTATTAAAAATATTAGTCAAATTATACTAAACTTTACAAAACAAATAGTGTCTCTGTGTTTCAGGTGTGACCCCTTGGGTATTGATCGGTTATTCTAGGGAAATTTCAGACAGATTTGAACTGCCTATAGGTGGGTCTGCAGGCAAATTGTTCGATGTGCATTGAGCTCCGACGTAGACATCTAAGCTAGAAAGGAATTCCCTGCCACGACAGTTATTAGACGCTTTTGATTCCCTTTCGTTGTCAGTTGTAAATAGTGGGAGACCACGCCGCACACATTTCCTGTTCCAAGGAGGAAGGTATTTTTTTAATACTGAAGAACTTTAAGTACGATATTTAACAAGAGAGAGAGAGAGATCGAGAAGCCTTTTTCACAGTCACTGCTGCAATTGATATGCATCTTTTTCTTGAATCGAGTATCATTTGGAATGTTTCCTTTGATGTCATCTACAGCTTCTAGTTTAAATGAATTTCTGTTATACGGATGTGCATAGACGTTTATATCACAAATCATAATTTATGAGAGGGTATTTTGATTAGACACTAAAATAGTTTTGAGAGAGTGATATATGTTACCGATAGAGCTAAACAGGGAGGTACTGCATTCTGGTTTTCGAATTCTGGACCACCAGTTAACCTGAATTTGATTAATTTTTTTTTTTTGACTGGGGGGGGGGGTTGGGGGGGAAGTTTCGAAATTTGCTAAATGGCAGAACAATCAGTAACTGCTGATTGCATTTGGCTTCGGAGAAAACACTTGCCTCTGTATGTCCGAGATAACCGTTCATAAATCTCGATTAGTGATATTCCGAATCGGACACAAGTATCGACAAGACCCGCCACTCATCTCGATACAGGAAATGATTGAAATGGAAACTTTTCCAAGCATAATTCAGTTCAATAGGAAGGGGATGTATATCAATTGCAGTAATGGCTGAAAAAGCAACACTTTTGCAACCCAAACCGTTTTTGTTTATGTTTGAAATAGACAAAAGTCAGAAGCTATAAAGAATCCATAGAAAATCTTGATGGTGTAGAAGATTAATAAAACTTATGATTTAGAAGGAAAAAAAAACTTTAGAGTTAGTTAATATTTTTGCTAGCATTGTTTCGAAAACTGATGGCATTTAATTTAGATGTATGGACACTTGTAGATTAATAGATCTTTCCCTATAGAAAAAATATACCTGTAGATATATACTTGAAAATTTTTCACTATAGCAAGAGACTTAAAACCCAAAAGTTTAAGCTTTCGAAATGCTTAAATTCTGAAAAGTAAGAGCTCTAAATATTCAACAAAAAAAAAAAAAAAATCACTTCCAACCTTTAAGACAGCAAACATTATTATTATTATTAGCAAAAGCTGATATTTATTAATATTTATTGGGAGTCGATTCAGAAAATCAACGGTGGGAGACTCGATCTATATCATTATATTAAGATTAAGTTTGGAAAGATTATGGTCGATAATTGTAAATTTATATCTGATCAATTTTAATTCTGCACCCTTTACTATAATTCACGATTTATTTGTATATTTCAAAGGATAAAATTAACTATTTTTTCTGAAGGATTTCTGTTATTTTCATAAATGTCGAAAATTTGGATATCAACATTTCGAGAAAATACATATACACGAAACATTGAAATTGAATTGTATATTAATAAATTATTTCTGACGTTGTAAATTATCCATCGAAAGAAACAACGAAACTCAGAAGTTTTGAATAGGTGGGGAAAAAGTTCCGTGAAAGGCACTAATTCTTAATTGATTGAAATCAAAAGTATTTTAGCAGGCGGAGATAATACTTTAATTGAGATATCTATTTTATTCAAGACAAAGAGTAAATCTCTTGTTAGAATCAAGTACACAAATTTTATTTTTAACATTTATTTCTCATTTTTAATCCATAGAAATATTGATTCAGCCCTTAAACTATGAATTTAATAAATGTTTTGTAAAATATGTCTTTCAAGCTGTTACTCTTAAATTCTATAAAAGTTCCTAAAGCATTCGAAAAAAGTAATAATGATCTTATCACTCGTACGGAATTTCTCCTCAAAGGGCAAGAACATAACACATTTTTAAGAGTCGTGTTATTGATTTCTGGAATGGAGATTTATTTGGCAAACATATATAATGCACTAAATTTGATTTTGAGTTACATGTCTTACCCCATTTGAAGAACCCAGTAGCGGAAAATACCTTTTCGTAATTAGTAAAGTATATGTTCAAGATGTGATTTTGCTAATGGGTTATCAGAGACACTACAGCGATTACTTTTCTTTATTCAGTTGCATTTTAAGGTTCTGAAATGGTGTGCTATAAATGAGTATTTAACGCGGTACCGATTCTAATGTTGCCCGCGGTTGCCTAGTGGTCATAGGCACGGACTCGCGACCGGTGTTTTCGTCAAGTCGTGGTTTCGAACCCTGATGCCACTGTAGACCTGCCATGTAGCAGGGCTGATGAACGTTAAATCTTGTCGAGGTCCCAAATCCTCAGTGTTGTGATGTGAAAGCTAGAAGAGGGATATGGCCACTCAGGTGACGTCCTCGTCACTTGACTAAAATTTAAAATTACGAGGTACGTCACCAATAGCCTTCATATTGTTTCAGCAAACATTAATAAAACACTACATCACCGATTCCAATGTTATGAGGGTCGCTCTGTAAGACCATAGAAAATTCAAAAGAGGGCACTCGTAGCATAAGAAATAGCTTGTTTTAGTAAGCATCATTATTCATTGGAAAGCCTTCTGCTTCCCTCATTCTTATTCGTAACCACATGACAGAAGCTTCGCCCTCAAAAGGATTTACTATAATTTCTTGGCCAAGATCATCCTCGCTTTCTGCGGTAGCAATTTACAGATGCACAATTGTTTTGACTAAGTTGCTTGGTTTCCCGGAATATAACGATGAATCCATCTTATTATAGACGATGCATGGACGTACTTGGGTCCAGCAATGAGCTAAATAGTCTGCCAGAACATCAAGTACCTTTTGCCCAAAGGTTACAGAAACAAAGATGAGAATCCTGAATGGGCCAGCCTCTGAGACCCTGCAGCTTGTTATTATAATCAATAATAAGAGATAATTTCTTCATCATATAAGCGGATTTACGTTTTTAATTCGGTACAATCAGGTAAATCGTTGAAAAAACTTGTTATTAAATACTGCTTATATTTAGGGTTTAGATCTGATTTCTACCTTAACTTAAATGTAGCTTATTAAAGCCAAAATCAGTCAACGAACTCATGTATCGCCTTCTTTAAAGATATTTCTTTGAGAGCATTCTCTTTATTATATATGGTGAAAGGAAAAATTCATTTGGATGTGTGTGACTATTATGATTTATCCACATTGAAAAGAAATACTGTGTGTAAAGAGGCTTTTCATTACCAGACAAGAAATAAGTATTCATATTTGGTAAAATGTTTTACAGAAGTTTGTTCTTATTTGATAAAAAATAAGTACAGTTAGGTGTATAAACATTAAACTCTTTTTTTTTTTTTTTTATTCTTCACATAACTTGACCCCACTTTGGACACCAACAGAAAAGCGCCATACTTCTACCAGCTGCTTTTATAAAAAAGGGATCGCTATCTTAATGTAGCTGTTTATACAATCGAATAATTACCGTAAAGCGAGTAAATAATTGATCCGCTTAATAACTGTGCCAAATCTTTTAAAAAGCTTTAATTTTATTCCAAAACATAATTTTACACAACATTTAACAAGTTTTAAGTTGTGACATTTGAAGAATATAATTCCAGTGTGAGTCAAATATTTAGCGTAAAAAAAAAATAGCTTAAAGTTGACTAGCACTTACATTAACAATGAGGTTTAAGGGTTCAGAGTCCCAATGTCTTAAAGATTCCCACCGTAGTGGGGCTGATGCTCATTAAATCTTTCCAACAAGTTCTCTGTTGTCACAGTAAGGTTCAAATTTGAGAGTGAAGCACTGATTCAAGTGTCGTCCTTGCCACTGACTGATGTTCATACTTCGAAATTCTTCACCAATAGCCCTGGTGTTAAATCTAAATACATTAATGAATGATCAATACATTAAAATGTTTTGGCATAGAATTTGCTGTTCAGATCCATTAATTATATAGTCTCTATTTAAATGACATTAGTCGTGATTTCCAAATTCCTTCATATCACATAGACTGTGAAACACAATACTAGGGTTGTTTAGTTTTATTGGCTGACGTTCTAGGTGCTACGCAAGCTGTTGACGACGGACTTTGCAATATTGAACTTCAGGCCAAGGGATGAGGACGGCACCTGCACATCCCTCTCCAACCCACACCGCTTTCATCGGAAGGTATTGTGCCTCAGCAGATTTAATTTGTATCAGCCAGTGCTACACGGCAAGTCTTACGTGGTATCATGCCTGAACTTGATTCGACTAAAACAATGCGGAATCCGCAACCATTAAGAGAACACTAGGCTACCGCATACCCTATCTTTAAAGGTAAAAAAAGAAACCAATGAAAAATCAAATATGAAGAAGAAAAAGAGTAAAGGATATCATATATTTACTCATTTTTGAAAAAGATGTTTTAGATGTTTGTAAAGATGTTTTCAATGGGAAAAGTAGTAAACTTTAATTCGTAGTTAGTTTGTTTTATGCCTGTTTTCTCGACAATGTTACGTTTAAAAGCAGATTTAATATATAGAATTTAGTTTTTGAATGTTAATGATTAATCTACTGATTTACAGAAAAATTTAATTCGACTTCACAGAAAAATTAATTCATCTCTAATTAGTATATTTTTGTGATGTAAAAGATCTTATAAATTTTTAATGCAATCTGATCGTTAGCTTTCTACATTTGTTCATAGCAACATACTGGCTTTGGTTTGTAAACTTAGCAAGTCTTTTGGGAAAAAATAGATCAGAGATGTTCATTTTGGAAGTGCATTAAACTACATCATGATAATTCCAGACTCCAGTTGTTTGGTGTTTCCAGCAGAATTCTCAGACCCAGGCTGAGAAATTTTATCACATGTGTGCTCTATAATATACTGGTTCCAGACTCTGAAATTTTCTCCGATTACCTTTTTCACCAACAAAACAACGTTTTAGAAAAATCAGCTAAGTAGATATCACTCATCCAAAATTACCCAGTTCTTCAATTCTGAAGATTTATGTTTTTCAAAAAATGATATTTACAAATTTTAATAAGTAACTGTGGAAATAATGTTGTGCAATAATATTAATGTTTGAAAATAAACTATTTTCCTTCACATCACAAATGGACGGAACTTGTTAACAGCTGACACATTCTAACGATTTTAGAATACTTCTTTTATAGAAAATAAACAGCTGGCAACAAATCTGTACTTTGAGTTATGATGACGTGAATGCTATTTTCTGAATCATACTGTGTTACAAATTTCCACCACCAGCGAGGAAAAATTAATCCCTTGATGAATAAGAAAAATCATAACTCCGTCTCAAGGATCATGACTTAAGATAGAATAGGAATTTCAAAACCATACTTTTAGAAATGCAATAATGTCATCCATCAATTTTCGTCGTCATCCATTCTTCAACTGGTTATTACCTATGACCCCTCACTCTCTGAACGAAGCAAAAAATTTAATATACACTATTGACGACCAAAATGCAATAACATGAAGGAAACATCCAGATTGAAATTTCACCATGGCCAGACCTAGATGAGGAATGCAAATTATTCGCATTGCAGTGCGAGTACAGATGAATCGGTTATTTTAATAACCACTTGAGTCGAGTTTTCTCCAAACATATTTTCGACGAAAATTTAGGGGCCGCGGTAGCCTAGTGGTCAAGATCGTGGACTAGCGGCCGGCGGTTTTCGCTCAGTCGCGGGTTCGATCCTTTGCCGCCAAAGTCCCGCCGTGTAGCCGGGGCTGATGCACGTTAAATCTGTTCGGGGCCCAAAGTCCTCCCCTTGGCAAGGTGGGGATGTTAGGAGAGGGGGTGCCAGCTCAGGTGTCGTCCTCGTCACTTGACCGTGGTTCAAAATTACGAGGTCCGTCGCCAATAGCCCTCGTGTTGCTTCTAGTGCGACGTTAATAAAAACTAAACTAAACTCGACGAAATTTTTTTTTATCATAACTAACACAAATTATTATCTGTTTATAAGCTTTAAAATCCTAGCATTACATTCAACCTTAAGCAATTTTGAGAAATACGCATACTTGTGTTTTTATTGAGAGTTTCGGTGAAAAGTTCTGATTATATGACTTAAGTGGTTTTTGAAGTGACTGAATCCAATGCAAATACAAGAAAATGCATTCTCAGAAGGCTATATATAAGCACTGAAAATGTTTTACCCCTGCTTTATTGCATGAGAAGCTTCAATATATCTCTACAAAGATTACCTGAAAATAATTTAGCAATAATTTTGTACACCGCTGGCCAATGGATATATAACACAATGAAGGAAGCATCCAATTGGTGAGAAATTTTCAGTATGAAAAACTTCGATTAGACTCAAACGATTAGCTTTACAGTGTATACAAGCAGTTAATATGAGCTAATTGCGCCATTTGCAAATGCTGTACAAAAGGAGAACGCAGGTTTGTGTTTAAGTACATGATTTGTGCTTTTTTAATGCTTTATTTTTGAGTTGCATTAAAATTAGTTCAATTATTCAGTACGCCTCGTCAGAGAATACGAAAGTAAGCTGAGCATGTTTCTGACAGCCACATGGGAGTAACTGTGACCGAAATTGTGAATTATTCTTTTGAGAAATCGGTTGGACAAAATCTAGCCTCAGTGATGCGAATATTAAACAGCTAGGTGAGTGAGAGATTGCTCTTATTTGGCCATGCCACCGAACTTCAAGACAACCATGCTACACAGTGTGTCAAGCAATTAAAAGGTACTTAGCGAATTTATGCACTTTTGAAGAAGACGTAATATTCAAATTTTAAACGTGTATATTGAAACTGGATCGGGAAACACATTCTGCCCTAATTTCAACTTTAATCTAAGTTTTATTAAGATGTATTCATTTTTCTAACAATTAAATAAGGTATTTGTAAAGAAATTATAAGTTTAGCCCTGAGAAAATTAGTATATTATTCATTACATCGGAATCATTATAAGACACGTGTCTTAATAGTTCATGACCGCATTACCTAAGAAACATGGGTGCAAGTTTATATCATCCACGATTTGTTCGAAGATTTAGTCTGGGAATATATACTTTATTGAGGTCAGAGTGAAGAGTTATCTGAAATCTAACTAGGATAATAGAATTTTATAAGAGTACTGGTAGATTATTATTCAAGCAAAATCAAACGATCTGGAAGAAAATGTATTTTAACAGCACGGGACTATTATCAAATATTTCGGTTTTTAACTAAAAAAAGTCTTTCGTTTCGTAAAATTTTGGAGTCTTTGAGGGAAAAAGCTTCCCATTTATCACAGTTTCGAAGAGTCTCTAGCGAAATACTAATACACACTCACATAATGTTTTTAAAAATGAAGAAAATACCGAAGTTATTGAAACTTCATTTTAAAAATAGACTGCAATGGCCCAAAAATGTCATATCATGGAAAAGTAAACTGTATTTTCCGATGAAAAGAAATTTAATGTTAATTGTCCCGATAGCTACAAGCACTTTTGTCATGATTTGAAGGGAAAAAAACCAAAAGATTATTTCAGTCAAAAATTCAAAGGAAGGACAGTTAAAGGATTTAGAGAGCCTTCAGTGTGTTTGGACGTATGGAATCTATGTAATATATATAATATTTGTATATGTTTCCCCTTTCATGGGTTTGTGTGATCATTTGATACTATTTGAGTCTTTCTCAGGTAGTGCTAAATGTATATTTTAGTGCGACAATGCTTCTTGATATACACCTAAATCTAACCACCCCCAGGAATAGTTTAAAAAGAAAAAGAATGTTTCGCCCTTTCATGTGATTCCAGCTGTTTTTAATGAAGATTTTAACTGGATGTAAGGGAGACCACTAATGGACTTGTTAAGTGTGGTCGCTACATACTAGCCGCTTAGGGGGAAGATTCTGGTCCTTAGAGTGTCAAACAAAAGACCAATGGCTCTATGAAAAGCTTGTCCAAATAAATTTCGAAGATCTCTTATCGACTAACCAAAAGGGACTACCTTTTGGTGTAGTTATTCATGCATTTTAAATTCCGGCGTTGTTGTTGAAGAGGCCCGCGTCGCAGACTCGAGGCGTTTTTCTGTGTCTGGAATTCTGTGCACATTTGTAGTAACTTAAGCCTGTTGTATAACGACAGAGGTAATTACAGCAATGAATGCCATACTAATATTTCTTTCTGCTACAAACAACGTCGAATGGTATGAACCGACGTTCTGTTGCGCAAGGTTTCTCGATGATTGAAGAACTATCTGTCATTGTTATGAGTGTAACATATTTGTCCTGACACTCGGTGGCGTGACGAGACTGGTGAAAATCTTCCCAGTGCTCGATTAGTTCTTGTATGCATCGATTTAATATTCGCATCGCTCCAATGTGAGCACGGGTTTGAAAGGAGAATTCGTAATCGCTATAAGCCGCAATTCTTCCCATGTTACATTCGGAAACGATCTCGACTTACTTTGTATTCTTTGACGAAGCATATTGAAGTTTTTCTTTCAAAAAAACACCAAGAAAACATAGTTCCAATACTTAAAAGCAAACTTTTGTTCTCCTTTTACATAGCATAGCATTTTTTTAAATGTGTCCCTAGTGACTCACATGAATTCCTTCTGTACATTGTAATCTTATCGAAGCCTATGCTTAATGCACATTCCCTACCTACAAGATGTTTCTTTCCTGGCTTCCCATTTTGAATAATCAGCACTGTAAATTTATTGGTAAGAAAAGGTTGATTTATCTGTATTTATTCAGCAGAATAGATATGACGTTAATGAAGAATTTGAATTAAAAGTTTGAATTCTGATTAAATAAAAGTTCCCAGTATTTTATTTGAGTCATGATAATGTTCAGAAGAAAGAAATGATACTGACAGTAACAAGAAATGGAGCAAATATATATATACTAAATATACACACTGGTATATACTTTTAATAAGTATTTTTACGAAATGTTACACCAATCAGTGACGAAGACAGTTAAATTTGCTTATATAAGAGTTTTCAATATAGTTAGCGTCCCACCCTAAAACAAGAATAACAGAGTAAAATGTAATCCTATTCCATCGAGTGGTTGTAAGGCGGTGAGAGTGGTTGTAACACAAATAAGTCATTCAGACCTTTTTCCTTTTAACTGCAAAACTTTAATTTAAACATTAATGAAGCACGAAACACAACATTTAAGATAATACTACACATCTATAGAATTGTCAGACATGGCTAGTTCGTTCGCCATTGTTCTCCTGTTCCTCACTTTCCTCCTCACTCGACTCGTCTAGCGTTCAGTTCTCGCCCTCTCCACAAGTTGAGTTGTTCTTCGAACTCGCCTCGCGTTCTTCCTGCTATGCTCGTCAAGTTGAGTTGTTCTTCAATTCCGAATCAAGTTGAACCGTTATTTTTTTCACTAATCTTTACTAACAGGTTACTGGCTAAAGAAATTTTTATTTTGATACCCAAAAGCAGAACTGAGATATTGTACCTAATTTATTTTATTTCCTCGCTTTTAGGTGATTTGGCGTTAAAAGTCAGGCATGAAATCCTTGGCCAAGAAACGGGAACCGATTTCAAATTAAAACTTCTCTGCCTTGACTGTTGCTTGACGTAGTTTAACATGGAGCACCACGATTAATTAATTGTAAATGCTGTTGCTTTGAGTCATTCTAAAGAAATTTTAAGATTGTATAGTATTTTTAATAACCGACGAGGATCATGTGTTTAAAGTAAAGAACGATCTACATTTAATTAACTAATTCAATAACAATTACAAAGTTTCAATAACATGAATATAAAATAGGAAAAATTTTATGCATTTTAACTCAGTTCTCTTGTTTTATCCCTATCTAAAAAGATATTAGTGCTTATCACACACATACTGGGAATAGTTTGCATATATTTATATGTGCATAAAAATAATGAAAATAAATGAATATTTTATGGATTTGTAAAAAAATTCGAGAATTGAAAGAGTTATCAAGATAGAAATGGTAACTCGAGAGAAGTTAAACATACATTTTAATTATTTGAATTTATGGGGTTAGTCGCACAATCCTAAATTTCTTATACCACATTTTATCAATAATATATAGATGAAAGGTAAATATGTTACTTAGTTTGGGTAGACATTTAGATTATATTTTCTGTATCAAAAAAAGGACGCAGGAGACGAGTGGTGATGGTTTTAGACTCGCTTCCAATGGTTCTCGTGGAGTCGGCGTGTTCGAACCTTGATGTCATTAAAGACCCTACGTGTAGCCGGTACTGATACACATTAAATTTGTTTAGGCTCAAAGTCCTCCCGTAGGCTTGATGAAAAAGTTAGAAGATGCTTAAATAAGAGTTCTATATCCAATAATGTCACAACTGTTGATGAATACAGGCAACTGGCTAAAGTTTTAATTTTGATACCCAAAGACAGAGATGAAATGTAGTACATGGTTATTATTACTTCCTGTTTAATAATGTTTTTGGGTATTTTGCGTTTGTCGACGTAGTTCTGTTGAGCTAAGTAAATGAAATTTTCATTAACAACGAACACTAATCATCCTAAAATAATGTTAAGAAAAGTAACGCTATTATTGGGGATGCATTGATTATAAATGACGGATTTATAATTTATCAAAGAGTATTGATATATCTAGATTTTTCTTAAACTTTTGAAGTTAAAAGTAA
>BMAW01067103.1:0-12321 GCA_019974015.1 Nephila pilipes | reverse complement strand
TCTGTATGAAAACTAAATAAATTTGCAAGCCATTATTTCAGCTTGTTAACAAAAATTTTATTCAATACTTTTATACTACAGCAATCCAAAATTTCGATTTTTGCATTTATTTAGGATGAAAAATATATAAAACAAAGTTTTAAGATAATTTCTCATTTAATTAAAAAATAGTATTATTAATAAATTGTAAGTTACTTAAACTTATGAATCATAACACACATTTTCCAAACGCATTACAAAACAAGCGAATACAAGACTTATCTACATCGGTGGGTATCGCATGGTCAAGTTATCAAGTGATCGTGACTTGATAACATCAAGTGATCGTGACTTGATAACTTGACCATGAATTTAGTCCATTGGATATTTTTATTAAAAATAGGTCTTAAAATATATATTTTTATATATTTTTAAAATCTTTTCTATTTCAGCAATGCTATTGGTTAAACACGAAATTATTCACACAGTTATATCATCGTAAACACGCTAGCGAAATTTACCGATTTGTATTGAATGAAAAGGAATAATGAATTAACAAAATATACATAAAATAAACATATTTTTATAACTTTTAAATATTCAATTAATAGATTGGTTTTTATTAACGTCAGGCTAAGAAGCAACATGAGGGCAATAGGTGACGGACCTCGTAATTTTGAACCTCGGTAAAGTGACGAAGATGCCAATTTAGCTATCTCCTCCCTCTCTTAAATTGCCCACTCTCCTAAGTCTGGGAGGACTTTGAGCCTCAACAGAATTTAACGTGCATCAGCCATGCTTCATAGCGGGTCATTAGTGTCATCAAGGCTTCTAACTTTCAAATTGACTCTTATTTTTATTTAAAAAATTCCACAATAAAACTAAAATACTCATTTGCTTAAATCATAATCTCTTTATTATCGTGGATTACTTGTTTAATCAAACTATCTAATATGCTAATAAAATATTCTAAAGATGAACTTTCAAAAATCTCTGACATAGAAAAAAAAAAAAAAAAAAAAGCCTAAAGTTTTTAAAAAAAAAAAAAAAAAAAAAATGACGAGAAAATGGAAGCACTTCTTCAGAACATTATTTGCGATTAAATCTTTTTGAAAACGATTACATTTTATGATATAATTCCATTTAAAAAGAAAAAAAAACTTTGAAAAACTGTAAAAATAAAAATATATATACAGAAGGCTCTGTTAATCATTCATTTTCATAAGAATTACTGATTGTAAATTTTTTCAATTATTGATTACGTTTTTAATGAAGTGTTCTAAATACTCGCATTCTTTTAATAATTTTCATCATTTATCATTCTCTTTTTTTGACACATAAGCCTTTTTATAATTTTTTCAAGTTTGACTAAGCTATTAATTATCTATTTTAGTTGATAGCAAAAACATTTCAGTTAATGATGAATTTTAAAAGTAAGTCTAAAAACTTGTTCACTTTGCAGTCACGAGTCATTGAAAAATTGTGAAATTATCGAAAAAGCTATTAATCATTTTCTTTGGGAAATCCGATTAAAACTCTGAAAGTTATACAAAAAAAATCCGGTAAAAACAACGAATTTTATTGAAAAAAAAAAGGAATCATTAAAACTAAATAAAACAAATCTAGCTTAAAACAGATGCAACATTAATCAGATGTATGATTTCATGATGAATTAACAAAATAAATTTGACAATATCGGATTTAACTTTTTTAATTAACGTCCCTTTCTGAACTATTCAAGCAAAGTCTTTGAACAACCTCTGCATCTTTTCCTAATTTCAACATTCCTCTAGAAGAACATTTCAATTTTTTTATCAAATGGGTCGTAGTAGCCCAATGAATAAAGGTACCAGTCTTTTTGACAAGTGATGTCAAAGTGAAGTTCTTGGTTCGAGTTCCGATTTAATCAAAGTAATCGTAATTACTACACATATCTGTGTTGTTATAATTGACGTTGAAATTCAGCAAAAGATGGCAGTTGTTAATAGTAATAAATATTTGATTTTATTTAATTAGTTTTGGGTTCTCAGGGGCTTAGCTTCTTCAGATCAGTACGGCATCAAAATACAAAGCAGCCCTGGTGATCTTTTCTTTCATTTAGAGTTTACTTTATTTGATATTTTCTTTGATAATTCTATTTTTAGCCCACCTTCTTGTCAACCAATTTTATCTTATTTTTCCATTTTTTTTTTTCAAATGTTTAGACCATATTACATCTTGTTCCGTACAGGATAGCCCCATCTGGCTCTTCCAACCATTAAACTCTACCATCAGCCTCACTTAATGATTCTGCATCACTTTATATATTTACAATTCCAAGCTGTAACGAAATAAAAGCAAGAGATTGGGCCGTTCACATAGCGTCAGTAGAGAAGAGAGAGCCAATTTTTGAAATCGCACCAAGTGATTGGACTAAACTGCATTATTAAAGAAAATATGAGTTAAAATTTGTCGCAAACGTCTAAATATTGCATTGTTAGGCAAGTACGAACGATTCCTAAAATTTCAGAGCTCTAGTTTGATGGGAAGTTGGTTAAATTAATGATAGAAAATTTGATGACACACTGATACACGCAGAGACAGACGCACACCAAGTGAAATACATAAAAGCGTTAAAACTCACTAAAATTAATTAATTCATCCGGTAAATTAAATGGTTGGAATGCAGTTTAACCCAATCACCCTTGACGACAAGAAATATTTGGTGGTATTTTGCCAAATGTGGCTTCCCTAGTCCTTTTTACGGACTTAACGTTCAACCCCAAAAAATCGCCAAGTTTGGTGCCAATTTTTGAAATCGCGCCAAGTGATTGGACTAAACTGCATTATTAAAGAAAATATGAGTTAAAACTTGTCGCAAAAGTCTAAATATTGCATTGTTAGGCAAGTACGAACGATTCCCAAAATTTCAAAGCTTTAGCTTGATGGGAAGTTGGTTAAATTAACGATCGAAAATTTGATGACACACACACACACACACACCAAGTGAAATTCAGAAAAACGTTTTAAATTAGTTGCACAAAGTGTGAAATCTGAAAGAAAACCCATGTTCAAAAAAATTGTTTTTTACCGGTATTATTTTTAAAATTTTCTTTCCCTTCCCTCATTGCATTTTGATAAACAGAAAGTAACGCAAAATCTTCAGTTGTCCCCGAGCGCTGAAAATCCTAGCTGCTCCTTTGATAGTTCAATATCGGATCTCTCATCGCAATTTGCGTCTAATTTCTCTTATTAACTGAAAATAAAACGAAAGAAATTTAGATGCACCTCTGGCCTGCGATAACCTGGTTGCTGGAGTAATGGATTAGTAATATCAGGTTTCGCGTTCCAAGACCAGTCCTTCTAAAGACAGACATATGGCGAGGTTGATGCGCTTTAAATATGTGGAAGCTTAAAATGTATTTGTGAAGAGAGGGGTGTCTGTTCAGACGCCGACTTCGTCATTTGAGTGTGACTTAAAATTAGAAAGACCGTAGCCTTGCTTCTAAGTGCTACGTCAAAAATCTATTAAACAATCACACACATAAACCATAATTTACCAGTTATTTTACAATGTAAACGTATATCTATAATGGATTAAAATAATTATATATTTTTTTTCATAAATATTTACATGTTGTACCGAAAACCACTGTTACGTTATTGTAGTATTTCTTAGATACTTTTTTTTATTATAGTATAAGATTTTTATGTACTAAAAGAATAACATTTTAGGTGAAAATAGAGGGGAATTGAGAGAGATAATTATTTTCTTTAATTTACATTTATTCGCTTTCAATTAATTAATTAAGGCTTTTTTTCTGAATAGATATCTGTTACAAGTGTCCGGAAGGCTTACATTTTTCCCTAGGCCATGCGTTTTAAAAATTAAATACATCTGGAATCTCGAAACAATATCGTTTCTTCATCGTAATTAAAATTCTTCCTTGTTGGAGCTACCAATGGAAACACACGCATCCTTCTGTATTTCAATTACAATTAAGAAGCTTTTCTAATTGATTACTTCTTATAAACTCTAAATTAAATTTTCTAAATAAGGTTACAATTAAAGACAAAAAATGTTTTTTCCTTTATTTTATTCTTGATCAAGGTTTCGTTTTTATAAGTGTAATCGAAGACAACTCCCTTCTAATTAAATGAATCGGTAATGCAATTTTCTTAGTGTATTGTATAAAAAAAAGAAAAATGTTTTTTTCGTGTTATTTCTAAGGGACAGAGAATTTAATAAATGGTAACTGAATAATAAATCAAATAAATGTTTTTGATTCTTTTAATTGTCCAGTGCTATCAAAAACAAGAATTTTGAAAGAAAACTTAATAACATCGGAAATTAAACTGTTAACATCTGTAAATTTGGATTATAGCGGATAATGAAAGAGTGGAAACCTAGCATTTAGATAAAATTAAAAGAATATTTATCATGTCGATTTACTAATTTATTTAACAGTTGCTTTCTTGATTCCATATTCGAATTTTTTTACCAAATTAATATGTATGGCATTTAGATTTAATATGGTAATGACATGCACAAAAAATGACATGAAAAGCCTCATCGCTAAAAATACATGGTGCTAATCCGGGCATTTACTGCATCAACCTTGAAGTGCAGATGAAAATTTCATATCAATTTCAATTGGAAAAATACAGGAATAAAAGAATTTTGAAATTTAGATTACAATAGTGAAATATATATTATATAACAAATTTCGATGAAACCTATATATATATATATATATATATATATATATATGCTATATATATATATATATATATATATATATATATATTATTGATGACTATTGTTGATATTGATGACCATTGTGTGTGTGTGTGTGTGTGTGTGTGTGTGTGTGTGTGTGTGTGTGTGTGTGTGTGTGTGTGTGTGTGTGTGTGTGTGTGTGTGTGTGTTTGTGTGTGTGTGTGTGTGTGTGTGGTGTGTGTGTTGTGTGGTTGGATTCTAACTACAGAAATAGGAAATTACATAGTGCTCGTTTTAAAGAATTTAAAGATGTCTAGGTTCTGCCATTTAATAAGCGTAGTTCTTTAAAGATGACTTTAATTAAGCCATATATTATTGTTGAGTATTTACTAATTACAAATGGAACTATTGATTATACATATTAAGCATCAAATCTTGCACGTCATTTCTCTGTTGGTCGCCTCTTCCATAGCTTTGCGCTTTATAGCAAAGAACATATAACGTCATCTATATTGGAAGGCATCTCAAAATGTAAGAGATCCTACATATATGTATTAATGTGTAGTATATGTATGTGCGTTGCGTAATTGTGCCCAGCATAAAAATTAAAATGACTTTAAGTAGTATTAATGACTAAATAAAAAAGAAATATCAAATTGATGGTAATCATTTCAGTGCAAGAGAGAGCCAATAATAGCATAAATTTAACTTGGAGAAGGCAGTGATCAACTCAGCCTTCTGATTACATCAAGCTTGAGTAATTTTTTAGCCAGTGTTACAGTGCAGTCGATTTTATATGGAAGGGATTCCAAGGGATTTCTTCTATCAAATAGAACTCGCGTGGTATAAGTGGAGCAATGAGGAATATCCATGCAGTGTCAAAGAGACACTGGGAGTTATTTCTGACAGTTATGACTACATTAAAGGGTTCGGCAACTTTTATGAGCACAGAATCTAAAATTCAAAAGGATAATTTGGAGTGGATCAGAAAATAAGGAATGAACTCTACTTTTAGCTTGAGAATGGGAAGAAGTAAGATTTTTTTTTTGTAAAATCATTACACACTCATACAGATATATTCATATAATAATATATTGATGATATAACAATATATACTTATTATTATTATATGTGTGTGTATGTGTGTGTGTGTGTGGTGTGTGGTTTGGTGAATGTGTGTGTGTGGTTGTGTGTGTGTGTGTGGCTGTGTGTGTGTGTGTGAAGGTTTTAGGAAATTTCATGTATAATTGCAAAATAAATATATTTTTTGTAAAATATTTCTTGAAGTATTTCACATTAAATTATCCCTTGGAAAGTAAAGAAATGAATAGATTATAATTGTTTAAATATATTCCAGTATCATTTGTTCTCGCCTACTTCTAGGGAGTGCTTTGCAAGCACCATTTATGAAAGAATGTTGTTGTTTGCTTACAAAACCATTCCAGTAAGTGTAGAACGCTGTAATGAATGGCAGGTTACATACGTAAACGTTATGAGGCTGCTCATCAACCACATTCGGAATTAGAGATACATATTAAGCACGTTAAATTCGCAAACCACATGCGGTCTATAGAGAATTTCTTTGCGGCCCATTCAGTGTAACTGTAAGTAACGAAACTGTACAAAAAATATCATAGCTTAATTTTTGCAATTTGTTATTATAAAGGATTACTGATAATGAAACACAACATTCGTCAATGAACTATTAGTATGAATCAAAGCACCATTACTCCTATCAACCGTAAGAAATATTTTAGCGGCCGATAATTAAATGAAACATACCACTCCATTTTCTACTGTCTTGCTCGGTGAATATAACATTAAATATTCCGCTTTCAGAAAAGAAAAATAAGTTTATTTATTTCTGCAATTATTCTGTCACTGGTAAGTAAATGTTCAAGAAAAAATATTAACTTTTGTTACAAATTTTTATTATTTTTAGTTAGTGATTATTCATGTATCTTAGGCTCTTACACTGAATGTACTTTTATCTAACACGGGTGATTGTAAAAAAAAAAGGCGAAAATTGGTAACGAACATTGGTACTTCCAAGATAAGTGAGAATTATTGATTTTCGCTGTTATATAAAAGAAAAAAAAATGATCTACTTGAAACGTAAGAACCTATTATTGTACTATAGTCACATAATGTAAGCCCTTCCTTTGAGCAATATAATTACTGTGATACTCATCACAAAATGTGTGAACTGTACATTTTCTACGAAGTATGTTGAGAGAAGAAAAAATTTTATCAACATATATTGCAGCCCGAATGATTTTTACTTGTTGAAAATTGGTCAATCTTGATCTATTAGAATAAAGTTAATTGTTATTGTTTATAACTACTTCCCTTTCATTTGTCCAGACAAAAGTTGAGCAGGAAATATAAAAAAAGTAGTAAGAAAATAAAAATGAAACATTAACAATATAAACGTAAAATAAATTATTAGCTATCATTTTTCTGATTTTATATTTTTATAAATATAGATATATCATAAGCATATAATATTAGATAAATATTATAGTTATATCAATGCCATTCTTTATGCATGCGTGCATGCGAGCGTACTTGCTACTTTTTGTCCTCTAGCAATATTCTCGCATAAGAAAGTTTAACTGTGTCTAATTTGTTCTCCATTTATTTTTACTTATTTTTGGATTTCTAAAAATACCATTAGCAAATAATAAATTTAGAAGTTTGGTTTTTAGAATGAGTATTGTTAATAATTCATCATTTTTTTTATATTTCAAAAGCTGAATCATATTATCCTCATTGTTCACAATTTATCTTAAAACTTCAGCTAAAATTTTTAAAAATGAAATTAATCAAGGAGAAAATGTTGTTTGATTTTGCTGCAGTTATAATTAGACTCAAAATTATTTATTTATTTATTGGATCTCATCTTAAGACATATACATTTTTTGGTTTAGTAGAATAGGAATGTCAAATATTGAAGAAAAAAAGTTATAAAATATAATTAATATTTACACTTAAAAAATGTATAAACTTTAATTAACGATTCCTACTTTTTTCCAAATTCTACAATAATAAAAAAAAGTATTTATGTTGCTTTTTAAATCCAAAATAATATGTAAAAATTTCGATTGCTCCATTTGCTTTAGATTATTTTTGAAATCGAAAATAAATTTTACCAGGGGGTATTGTAAAGCTTTAATTATTACTAAAAATAACATAGATATCTGTATAAAATTTATTGTGTATTTTAACTGATTTTTTATTGAAACATTTTTCTGAATTTCACTTGGTGTGTGTGTGTGTGTCATAAAATTTTCGATCATTAATTTAACCAACTTCTCATTAAGCTACGAGCTCTGAAACTTTGGGAATCGTTCTTATTTGCCTAACAATGCAATATTTAGACATTTGGAACATGTTTTAACTAATATTTCAATAATTTTTTTAATAATGCTATTTAGCCTAATCACTTGGCGCGATTTCAAAATTGCCAAGCTTGGCGATTTTTTTTTTTTTTTTTTTTTTGACTGAACAATATTTAGATATTTGCGACAAGTTTTAACTAATATTTCAATATTTTTTAATAAACTTTGCCACCATATAAAAATGTGTTTTTAAACATGTTAGTTTTCATCTTGAATTATTATACTATTCTGTTTATTAATTTATCTTTATATTAAATTACAGCTATCATTGTTGATTTGCTTCGTATTTTTCCCTCGAGTGTTGATTCCACTGAAGACCGCTTGGGTAGCAGGGTTGAAAACATACCTTGTATACACTAACTATAGTAATAATTTAAAAATTTTATTAAAAATCTTTAAATTTAATAAAAAAATTAATAATTTAAATTTCCGAAAAGTCTGTTACAAATGCTGCGCAATAATTAAAAAGTTCTTACTAGTAAAACATTACGCAAAGGGTAAGAAATAATCCCATTGAAGAATGTGGAAAATTTCCTCCCTATGGAGAAAGCATATTTTGAGGAAATTACTTGTATTTAGTGATTTTAAATGTATAAAAGTCCCTGATTGAATATTGGCGTGGTCTAGAGCTTGGAAATGGAGTATTATCTAAGATGTCGTTAATGTCATTCGACTGAGTTTCAAAATTACAAGGTCCCTCACCAATAACCCTCGTGTTGATCTAAATGCGACATTTATTAAAAATCAATCAATCAGTTTTTGTGCTCCATGCAATACTGAACCGCTTTGTTTTAGGGGGCTAATAAATGAATAAAGTAACATAAATTAATTAAACGATACCAAGAGATTATTTAAACTTTAAATAACTTATCATGTTTCCTATGGCAAAATGCATGAAAATCGTCTGCTGTTATTTAAAAAGTCTTCATAACGTTCCTTGTATGCGTGCTCGCGTTCCTTTCAAGTTGCATGACCAATTTTGTTTGGATTTGTAAAACGCGAACTCATAATCCATCAATTTTTTTACTCTACAACTGATTCAAAGTAAATATTAGATAAAAAAAATTAATAATTCGAATTAAACAGAAGTAAAACAAGCTTCCTAGTGAATATATGAAAAAAATTACATTTTTAATTATTTCTATCAATTTTCTTTCATAAAAGTATTAGTACAACGACACGGACGATAATTGCAAACACAAATGGATGATCACAGAAAAAGTAAAACGAAATTTGTGTCAGAATTTCTATAGATGTCTTATGAGTAGATGTATTCTTTTTAAAAATGATCCGGTTCTTCATGCAGATCAATCATTATTTTTGTACTTAATCTTACATGGTTCTCAGTATTTAGTTTCCCTAGGCAAACATAATTCTTATAATGGGACTCGCCCACTATAGATAAGAAGGTAAAATTACACAATTTTGATAAATAGTTGGTTATCGTGCGAAAGGTTCTCCCTTTAAAAGATCTATGGGTAATGATTTATCATTTTGAGCAATTGATCTAACACATTAAATTCAGGCTTACTCAACTCAAAAGAATTCCTTTGAGACAACGACGAAAGTTCTTTTCTTCTTGTTGAAAGTTACATGTTCAAGAGAGAGACTGATGCTAGTACGAACTATTCAATAAAAATAAGGAATTATCGTACTTTAAGAGAATCCCCCTTATCTTTCATTAATTCTTAATCTTTATGTAAAACTTTATTTATTGAGGTTTACTGATGCCAAGAAACTTAACTCCTCTTTTATTTTTAAGCGAACATTTTTTTTAAAGTACGTTAAAACTATTGATTAAACAAAATGAAGTTTTTCAGTAATACATACATGTGTGTATGAGTGTGTGTATATTTAAGAAAGTTATTACATTGAATAACAAAATATTTGTAAATCACAAATGAACAAGAAGGTATTTCAAAAATTAAAATTATAACAACATCTATAAAAATCATATCTGAATCAATAAGAAGACACAAACCCCCCAAAAAAATAATAGCCAAAAAAATTTCAAACAGAAAAGTGAATAAAAATATATTATTGAAATGTAATTATACATTCAGGAAAACATTGAAAATAGTGCTCCATGAAGGGAGCTTCGATTTGAAACGAAATTTATTGCATATAATGATAGAGATGAGCGATTCCCTTGATCCCAAAATCAAGACAATTACACGGATACAGTGTGTATACAAATACAGTGCAACTTCGATAGCGCGACAGACATCCTCCTGCAGCAGTACAATCCAATTCGCAACAAGGTCCAGAATTGAATTGATATTGTCCTGAGGCAGACGAACCTACAATTCTAGAACAACCACCTTAAAATTATGTACAGAGTGACACGACAGCATCTGGCGTTTCAGCTGGTCCCATAAATGGTCTTTAAGAAGCAAGTCAGGAGAGAGAGCTGCCATGGTCTGAATATGATGTTGAAAGTCTTGAGTTACTCGAGCTGCATACAAAACGAGAATTACCTTGCTAAAAATTTGCCCCAGAAATGCCATTTAGGAAACGTCCCATGTGGGTTGAAGAATGTCATCAACATAACGATCGCCCGTTGAGGTTCCACGATCCTTCGATTCTCTCTCTCCTTGTCGTCTTCCTAGATACTCCAGACTCGCTTCTCCGCTCGAGCGTAACACTGCTCCCAACACAGTCTGAAGACACACCTCGAACAATCAACCTGGTGAGCAACATGGTATACATCAACCAACCTGTGGTTTTTATGTCGATATCAGGGCCCTCTCAAACTCGCTTAACTGTTCGAAACTGTGTGTACTGTCACAAGACTACCTGGCATTATTCTCGTACTAAAGTCCGCCTAGAGTCAGAATAGGATCATTATGTTTATGAATTTTCAACTATGCACCAATTTATATAGCACCCACTCGATAATTGCAGCTCCACTGCAATTTTTGAGACCATGCACATTAATATCAAACTGGGATCAGTTTCATCTTGGACATCATTCAACGACTTTGCAAAATTACGTGAATTTATGCTCGCTTCCTTCTTGATGCGCTGTTTTCAATGTTCCTGTATATATATACATCTCTCTCTCTCTCTCTGTGTGTGTGTGTGTGTGTGTGTGTCTTACTTTAAAAGTAAGTAAAAGTGTTAGAACGATTTGGTAGTTGATAATAAATGACAAAAGTGCATAGATTGAAACTTTGTTTGTTTGAAAGAAACGAGAAAAATATGGTTCATAAACTAATATTAAATTAAAATGAGTCACAATTTACGACATTGAACAGAAAAGAATATTATACAGCATTATCTTTCTGTAACGTTATTTTTCTTTAAAAGAATTAATTAAAAAAATGAAGCTAAAATTTACTGTTTTCGCTTTATATTTAAGCTTAAAACTTCAAATTTCTTCTTATCTAATGTATTATTAATTTTGATCATTCGAATTTCTCTTTTGATGTTTCCGGTAACGTTTTCTATTGAACCATTTAAATATTTAGTCTTTTGATGTAACATTCATATTAATAAGTGTAACTTTTAATTGTTGAAAGTCCAGTAGTAACTCTTGTAAGGGACACCTTTATTCAAGGGACAATCTTGTTGGTCCCGGACCCTTTGAATAGGATATGAATTTACCACTTATTAGAGGACACCTCAATTTAAGGGACAAAATGTCTGGTCAGGTGGATGTCCCTTATTGGGAGATATTACTGTATTGATAAAAAGCGCGAGTGCTTTTTCTTTTTGAATATAATGAAGTTCTCATTTCCTTTTTCTTTTTGATTAATACCGCTTAAAGTTATTTCGTGTAAATTAATAATCGTAAGCAAAAATATTGCAATTATATATAACACAAATAGAGAAATTTCCCCTTAAATAGAGATGTGTTTTAATAAGAGGTAAATTTATATACTATTCATGGAGACCGAAATCAACTGAATTGTCAATTAAATAGAGAAGGACTGCTGTACTTTCAACATGCTCAAAAATAGCTACTTCATACTGTTTCAAAGAAATTCTAGGAATAATGTGAAACTAAAATTATAAACTGCTTCTCTCAAAAGTGTTGATATTTCTATATGCCCTATAATTGATATATACAACGGGCACACATGATTGTTTCCCATTTTTTGATAAATAATCAAATAAATGATTTGTTTTCAAAAATATTAAGGAAATTTCTACATTTATAATTTAAAAAGGTTAAAAAAAAAACCAAAAATACCTCACACGTAAAAATTACTTGAGTATTTTGTAAGTTAAATTTAATTC
>BMAW01067094.1:0-37715 GCA_019974015.1 Nephila pilipes | reverse complement strand
GAAATATAAATAAGATCAAATATTTAATGAGTAGCGTGAAGCTGTTTCTTGCTAATAAAACACACATGAATATTTAGAGGATATCTTAAATTCCGTTATTTAGATTTCCCATCTATTTTGCGATATTAGTTTATGGGAAAGCACTTGTTGAAAAAAGTTTGATTTTTCTGTAGCAAAATGACCTTTCCTAATAATTTTTCCGGAAATTTTATTTTGTAATACCAGAGAGACTATTAACAGATCCGTACCGTTTTCAGTAATCAGTATAATTATATAATTGCAAAAAAAATTATTATTTCGTAAATATATCAATTTACGAAATAATAATTTTTCTCAATCCTCTCTACTAGAGTTTTGATTAATTTCGAATGCTCGTCCTTATGTTTGCAGTTATTATTTTAACCTAGAATTCAAATTAAGACCTTGTAACCAATAAAACTATATTACGACTCAAAACTTTTACGTGTTTCATTAAATTACCCGATTTATGAATGGTATCATATATCGAGCATTTAGTCTCTACCGCGAATAGAGCTTAACGATCTACTCTTGGAACAAGTTATTTCCTATTAATCGTTTATTGAAAAGCGGAACAGTCAGTTACGATCTTAAATTTTTAACCCGGTAAATAGTATCTGAATTTCTTTAACAAGTCTATGACTGTGAGTACCTACAGCTCACAACTGTTACATTTTTCTTCTTTAGCAGTGGCTTTCTTACTCTTTGGATGTAAATTACCATCATCAGTTTCATCAGTATTACGAATCTGAAACCATTGTTACCTGCGTGAGCATGCAATTCCAAAAGCCCTGCCTGTCGAAATATGTGTAATACAGGTTTACTTGCCAACAGGTCCTTTAATTTATTAAAGGCTTCCAGTTGCTCTGACCGAGATTGGAATTCTTGAAATGCTAACATACCATTCTTAGTTCATTATTGTCCAATCCAAACCGGCATCCAATAAAGCACTCAACATATACTAAATTACAACCATCTTTTGAATGTAAATAACGCGTGTTTTAGTATTAGTAACCAGTCTTGTAAGAATTCATCTGATCACTAGAAACTGCCATGTTAACAAATTTAGATATAAAATACTTAGGAATTTTTTCTAATACATTCGGAGGATATTTGTCCGTATGAATAACAATTAAAACAAAGTATCTTTGGTTCATTTTCATCTTTAAATTCATAATTATATTTTGATTTGAAATTATTTAGTGGAGCACAAATTATTACTTTGATTTTCCAAGTTCCTTAACAAAATGAAAAGAAGGCCTCTTCCATTTTCCTAAATGTTTTGATTAATTTCCTTTTTGATGGATCGTCTTGTGGTTTTGTAATAATCTAATTTATGTATTAACTCGGTTGTCTTTTAGATTTTCGATGTATCTCGTCTGAGATATTACCAAGCCTGTCTGAGACCAAAAGCTACTTCAAATCCTCATAAGTTTTTATATCTAATCCACTTACCCATTCTCCGAAATAGTTTTGCAGTTCGAAAGCAAATTCTTGGTACATAAATAACTTTATTAAGATTTTAAAAGAAACTTAATTAAATCTAAAATAATATACATAATAACGTGACGCCCTCTCTTGCCGCTTTAAGGAAATAAAAGGAGCATTCTTTTTACTTCCTTTTTAATTTTTAATAATTATTTAAAATTGCACGGGTTTTTAGTTAAATATAAAATGTATTTAAAATATATAAGCAATCACATGTAATTAATTATAATTGCTTATTATTAAATGTAGTTGATTATTAATTTAAATCTATTATAATTTATTGTTAAATGTAATTATAGTTGGTTATGAAAATTATTTTTAATTATAATTTGTTACTTAATTTAATTATTTATTATTTAATATAATTAATTCTAATTTATTATTTAATTCAATTAGTTTTGAGATAAATGTTTTATAAAATCGTGTGTGCGTGATTGGAGTTCAAAAGTTCAGCACCTTTAAAAGAAATAAAGATTTATTATACCGGTTTTGATCATGGATAGCTACATTATTAGCACCAATTTGATACTTTATTATAGCGCTTAAGTAGCAATTTGGCGAAATAAGTGTTTTAAAATATTCATATTTTTCTTTTTTTTTCTTAAGTTTTAATTTTTTTCAATCGGTGTAAGATGAAACGAATATTAAATGTGATACTAAGGACGGAATTGGAAAAACTTTTAAATAATTTTTTACGTATGTTTTAAACTTTCTATGCAAACATCGTCTTTTAAAATTAAAACAACTTTAATGTTCTGCGACTGATTTTCGTCATTTTTTTTATTTCTCTAAAAATATATAATTATTCATGTTCGAAGAACTCACAATAAAGTGACTTCCTGACAAAAAAGTACCAGATCTTTTCATATTCGAACATTCCTTTTTTGTTTCGTTCATTGCATAGATTAGCATTTAAAAATCGAGTTAGAGTTTCATCAGCTGCCTTATAAGGAGATGATAGTAAAATTAAATTATTTAAGCAGATTTTGTTTAAACAAATGTTCTCTAGGTCAAGGTCACGAGTTTTGTGACTAGCAATGGGGAATCAAATCGTGAGACAGAAATAATTTTGTTACAGCGAATTGAAAGTTGCTGCTTCAAGTTAAATTGTACTGAACCCCCTAACTTTTCGATCTTGCGATGTGGAAGTTGAGAAAATTAGGTACCAACTTAAATGTTGTCCTCGACCTCTATCCAGTGACTTAAATTACAGGATCGTCATTTATAGTCCTCCTGCAGCTCTAGATCAGGGGTTGGCAGACTTTGGCGAGAGAAAGACCAATTCATCAAGGAAGGAGGATAATAGAGACATTTATACGTATATGTTTGCGTATTCAGGAAGAGGGGGGGAGTCTTATACAATATAACATTTAAATAACTTTAAAAACTATAAAAGATATTTTTATTTTGATGTCTTAATGCAAAAAATGGCTAATTTGAAATATAATGCAGGGAATTAAACATTCAAGTTGCATTACATAATTCCGAATAATTTCGAAAAGTACTTTATTCTGGAACTTCATGTTTTTCCTAATAGCTAAAATTGACTTTGGTTGTTCTTGTAAACAAATACTATGAACTTTATAAGCCAAATACTGAATCTCATTTTCATTTAATATTGACACTGGTTGTTTTTGCATTAAGTCACTCGTTTTAGCAGTACTAATTTCGATCTCCCAGGTCAAGATGCTGGGTACACTCATGTATGCATATTTAAGTATGCATGGATTTAAAGGGCAAAAAAAAGTTGGGGAGATTTTTTTTCACAGCTTGATGGTACTCCATCAAAAAGCTTATCCCTGACAATAGAGATCTTGCATCTCTTTCAAAAGCTTTGTTATATCTAGAATTTTGCTGTTTACATTTTCAGCAATGTCTGTAAATAATTGTTTATCAGATAGTTTCTAGGCTTCTCTTTTATTTGATTTAAGGAAGAGAATACTTGTTCGTATGAGTATGTAGAGCCAAAGATTGGAAAGACAAGAAATGATATTTTTTTTTATCACGTCACATATTTCAGACAAACTATACCATATATTAAACGTTCTTATTATTTCTATTTTAGACAGTTGTTTCAAAGCTGTCCACTTCTGCAGAGAAATTAAACTGGATTTCATCGCCTTTCGAGTTCTTCTAAGTCGTTAGATATCTGAATTTGTAGATATCTAAGATGGTTAGATATCTGAATCTTTGCTTTTTAAGTCTGTTAACAACTGTATCTGAAACTGCAATTGTGTCGAAACGTGACAAACTCGTTGATTTTTATTTTGAAACTATGCACAGTAAGAGATAGTGTAGATTTATTTGCTCTACATTCTTGAATATATTCCCCAAATCGGTTCTTCAATTTCCTATTATAATGCCGAAGTATTCCGTAATAAAATAACGCGTTTTTACGTCAGAATATTGTTTTATTGATTGAAGTGAAGTAATTACCCTTCTTTCTCTCTTTCTCTATATATTCGGTTCTACCTCTGTACACCTCCCAGTATTTTATTGGAAGAGGTAGAGAGCACGAAATATTTTATTTCTTTTATACATGGAAGCTAAGTGGTTCAGAATGTTTTCTCTGGAAAGCCAACGAACAGTATTGAGCAGAAATAAATGTATGTACTTACTTTCCATTTCTTCCATAAGTATCTTAAATTGGCAATTATAAAGTAGTTTGGCCAAGAGGCTGTTTGTGATCTTCGTAATGAACCTCATTATCAAAAATTGTTTCTTTGGGAAATGTTTAGGCGCAAAGCGCCTCTTTTGTATTTACGCAGAAGAACGCGAGGATTTCATCATTTTTCCTTTAAAATTTCAATACATTCTTTATTAACTCCCGTCGTTTTTTTAACTCTCAGAAGTAATAGAAATTATTTTATCTAAATTGATTCCAGTGAATTCCAGATATGTTTCTACAGCATCCACTTCTCAAAGTTATTTTCATTTTCAGTTATTTCTCTTAATTATTTATTAAAGATATTTACATTTTAGTACAAAGAAATACATTTTCTTACGGACGTTTATAGTACGCGCTTATCATTTCATAAACATCTTAATACTATTCTTTTCCCTCACAGTTAAGAAAGGGTCGTAAGGTTGCCGTACAGTTGTAGCGACAATGAGATCGGCTCTTGTTGGACGTTCTATACGTAAATTCTTCACAAGAGCCAATCTCTTATTTTTCAACAATAACATGAATTTCGAAAATGTTTTATGCATTTATTTCATAAATCATAGTTTTTCAAATTTATTTTAACTATTATTATTTAAAACTATTTCTAAGTCACTAATACACATGTTCCAATAAAATTCAATCAAAATTGTTTATCCATCGCAGCAGGAAAACGCTGTACAGGATGTTTCGAAATTCATGGGCAAAAATTTAAGGGATGAAAGAAAATATGTAAGCAAATAATTTTCACCGTACAATGCATGGACGGGAAGAAGGCTCTGAACCGCTCAACAGCACTGTATTGGAAAGCATAAAGAGTGAGTTTTCTTATGCATCATCATGTCTACCGTGGATTTTAAGAGGCTTGACGACGTACAGTAATCAGTAAAAGGCCATAGCCTATAACAAACTTTGAAGCCTGCCCGTGATTTCTTACTCGTAAGGTGTTTCAAATGCCATGGGCAAAAATTTAAGGTGGAATAGAAAACATTTAAACAAGCAATTTTCACTGAACAACGCATATGCGGAGAGCTAGCGGTGCACCGCTAGCCGGCGCTGTAATGGAAAGCAGAAAGCGTGAATTTTCTTGCACACCGTCATTCCTATCGCAGATTTCATGTAGCATGGTGAATTACAATATTCAGAAAAAGGCTATGTTTCCTGAAATCCATTGTAAAAATAACGACGTGTAAGAAAACTTGCACTTCATAATTTCCATTGCAGCGCCGATTAGTGGTTCACCGCTTGCTCTCCACCCATGCATTATTAGGTAAAAATTACTTTTTAGGTATTTTCTATCACTCCTTAATTTTTTTGCCCATAAGTTTCGAGACACCCTGTAGATACAACAAATAGGCATGATTCTGAAGAGTCGCATAAGCTTATGCAAAGAGCGGCTTGCTGTTAGTAGTCGTGGTCTGCCGATCCCTGCTCTAGTAAACAAAGTAATGTTTACGTCAACCGACTTTCACAATTACAAAATCTCACATTATGATGTACAACTCACCGTGTTCACATGCTCGAACTAGGTTAAGTGAATTAAAACATTTTTTAATCAAGATTTATTCATCGGATTCAGTTCCAGTTGAAATGTGCGATTTTTTAATTGATTGGAAAGCACCGAGTTTGTGTCTATGTAAAGGAAGCTTAACTGCCAGGTGCTTCTTAGTTTGTTTTACTGACGTCTTTCTTAAGCACAAAGCCAGCCACAAACTTGCTACCATGACCACTTTAAAAACCTCGACTTCTAACGCTCGTTATTTTCATAGTGGTCATAGTCGCAAACTCATGACGAGCAATGTTTCAGTTGAGTCATGGGCACAATTAAAGATACGGGATGTTGCACTTTAAATCTGTAGTGGCTCAAAGTCTTTACGTTGGGATGTGTAAAGTAGGGAGAGTTGGGTGCCAACTCAGGTATCTTTCTCGTCATTTGATCTTAGTTCAAAATTACGAGATCTATCACCAAAATTTCTCGTGGTTCTTTTAAATGCGACAGTCTATCAATCAATGGTATAATTCGTGAAGAGCGATTATTCATCAATGTTTGCCACTGATAAAACACTATGGGCTCAATTTATTAAAGAAATTTTTTTTTCGAAGAAATTATTTGCACAATTCTATTTTTATCATCAAAATTGTTTTATGTTCCGAAGACCGAATGTTGAACTTATCTGAAACTCAGCAAGTTTCTGAAGTATAGATCCAATTCTGTAGATTACTGTTCATAATTTGCTCATAATCGTTTTGTGATAAGTCAAATCGCACCATTTATGCGTTATTTTCTAATACTTTTGCATAAGATTTATAGATTTTGCAGTTTATAAAAGCAAAAAGAACGCTTATCTCTATTTAAAAATTAAGACACGAACCGAGACAAAATAAAGCAAAACAAAGATGTAATATAATCATAAAATGGGATTCCTTGTCCCTTTATTCATGTACTGTAATTATATTTTTAACAACACTAATGAACTTTTCCAAATCGAACCCGAAATTTTTTTTAGAAGACGCGCTTTGTTGTCATTGTTTTTGAGGGCTCTGGCATACCATTGGATTAGCTTCTGAATCATTTTAAATTATAGAATTATCATAGACAAACAAAAAATTTGGATATCAAATATCGATATCACTGAAGGATTGCGAAGTAATTTTGTGAAGAGATGCGTCTTTTAAAAGCGATTCTTAAACCTCCTCAGTCCCTGCGTCGCCTGTAAGAGACACTTAACAACACTTTCGAAAAAGGCGGCCCAGTTAAATAAAAGGCATCATTAATACCCAAAATAAGTTATTTTTCTTGTTAATAAATGGTAGCATTGAAAAAAAAAATTTTAGTGAACATTTTGCGTTCCTAGCTTTTTTATGGTAAAATGAAAACGGAGTTTTCCGAGAGAAAATAAATTACACGCTTGCACATGGCTAACCGTTCATATATGTTTTTTTATTATTTATTGAATAAAAAATTATTTAACATAATTATTAAAAATTATTCCTTAAACGTGCTGTTTATATACAACATTATTAATTTCTTACTCAAATCTTCCCACTTCTGATTTAAAAAGTTATTATTTCAGTGTCGCCTGTAAGAGACATTGGGTGAATGGGTATCAAAATCACTTGATTGTAAACTATAATTATGGCATATATTTCAGCTCGGAATGATATTCTTCAATAGCTAACTGAATTCAAAAATGTTGATATTTAAGGGATACAGGAAAAACTATGTATCTGTCAGAAAAGGAAATGAAATAACTCTTAATGATCATTGTAATTATGTCTAATTTAAAATTTTCCAGAATTCGAATCTATTGGACAGAAAAAAATTTTAACGCCCGTATTCTGAGACATTTCTCAGAAATCGCGTGTTTTCTATAAGAAACTAATTAAAATTGATAAATTATTTAATAATATAAGATGAAAAGCGAGAACAAAAACGAATGATAAATTTTAGAAAGCAAGATCTCTTCTGTAAACAGTTCGTACAGGGATATTTTGTGATTCAAATTATACATTATGCTCATTATGCTGATTTTTATGATTTAACTCATTAAATTAAGATGAATGAAAGATTTTAAACTAACATGATGATGTTGCTTTGTTCCGATGTCTCCTCCAGGATACAATTTCTCAAAATAAAAAATTAAATTATTTTTTAACATTTTTTTCAATACTTTTTCGTGCATTTAGAACCAATTGATACAGATTATTCTAAAATTTCTAGTTCAAAGTTGACCTTGGATCTGAGGAGGTTAATATATATATTACGTAAATCTCTAAGAAATTATATAAACAAAGAATGTCTGAGAAAACTTTTTATTTGAAAACAAGTTTAAGTAAAGTTTTTTTCATTATATAGAGGTAAGAAACATCTGGACAGATATATAAAGGTTTAACATTGATAAGGCTCTTTTTTTCTTTTCTTGTTTTTATCAAAATCAAGAGAATATTCGTTGGTACAGAAAGATACTAAGAAAAATCAATTTTGATTTGTTGAATCCTGAAAAATTGATATGAAATTTACCAAATGCCAAGAAATGCAGTGCTGTTTCGTTTAATTTGTAATAAAAGGGAAAAAAAAAAAAACTTTTTTTTCAAATATATCTCTCAACATCACAATAACGATGCCAGTTCCTTTAAAAATATATACAGTGTCTTAGCAGATTGTATTTTTTAAATAATTCGAGATAAAAAACCAACTTTTTTAAAACAACGCTTTTATATGGTGGCAAAGTTTAGTAAAGAAAATTATTGAAATATTAGTTAAAACTGGTCGCAAATATCTAAATATTGCATTGTTAGGCAAGTAAGAACAATTCCCGAAATTTCAGAGCTCCAGCTTGATGGGAAGTTGTTTAAATTAATGATCGGTAATTTGATGACACACTGATACACCCACAGACAGACACACACCATTTGAAATACATAAAAACGTTAAAACTAACTAAAATTAATTAATTCACCCTGTAAATTAAATGGTTGGAATGCAGTTTAACCCAAACACCCTTGGTGACAAAAATTATTTTATTATTTGTATTTTGCCAAATGTGGCTACCCTGGTCCGTTTTATGGACTTAATGTTCAGCCAAAAAAAAACACCAAGTTTGGTACCAATTTTATAAATCGAGCCAAGTGGTTGGGCTAAAGTGCATTATTATAAAAAAAATAGTAGTTAAAACTTGTCACAAATGTCTAAATATTGCATTGTTAGGCAAGTAAGAACGATTCCCAATGTTTCAGAGCTCTAGCTTGATGGGAAGTTGATTAAATTAATGATCGAAAATTTGATGACACACACACCAAGTGAAATACATAAAAACGTTTTAAAATACATTCTTTTCTATAGAATGCTTTTTCGTTATAACTGTAAGCACAAAATCTCAATTATTTATCATAAAAGAATTTATGATCCATATGTTAGTTTTGATTTCTCTTTTGCTGACAAATCAAATTTGATTGCTGCTGCGACGAGTTGTTACTATCGGTGAGACATGGGTTCACTATTATGCACCGGATATGAAGCACAATTCAAAACGTTGGGTTGCATTCCGTGAATCATTTCCAAAAAGAGCGAAGATGGTTTCATCGGCCAGGATGGTAAAGACGAATAATTTTTGAGATCAGAAAGAGGTAATGATTACGAATGAAAGTAACTGAGACTTAGAAAGCTATCTAATGAGTCATGATGCTTACTATAAACATACCATTTTCGATGCTAAGAGTACTATCTTTTTGAATATCTAAGGATTTATCGAAAATATAATCATTAGATTTCGTTGTTCAAAGTCAATCATCATCCATCATTAAGCTAGTATTGCGGATTCGTGTGCAGTGGTCAGAAACGCGGAGGAGGGGTGATATTATCGACTCCTTAATAATTTTTAACATTAGTGTCCCTTTTTGATGAAATTGGAGTGACTGTTGCCCCGTTCAGGACCATGATATGATTCAAAAATAGAATTTCTTAATTCCCCTTTATATTATTGTATTTTTACTATGTTTTTAATGTGTTTATTACTTTATTAGATTCCTACTATTAGCTCACACACTCCCTATATATATCTTGTTCAAATTTTCAATCGTTAATAAAATACTTTTTATTCATCCACTCGAGATCAAATACATTTTCTTAAAACTTGTAGTGGATGTCACTTGAAGTTAATACAATTTTTTTCAAATATTAATTAAATTTAATTGGTGAAAATACAGTTTAGCCCAACCGCTTTGTTTTGATTTTTAAAATCGCCAAACATGGCGATTTTTTTTGGCTGAACGTTAAGCGGACAAGGGTAGTGACATTTGGCAAAATACCGCCAAATAATTCCTGTTGGCAAGGGTGGATTCGCTAACCTGCATTCCAACCATTTAAAATACTGGATGAATTAAAAAAAAAAGTTAATGCTTCTACTACGCCATTTGTCTTGCAATGGAAAAGTTGGTAGACCATCGGCGTAGAATCTTCATGCCTTCGGATCGAATCTCGTTGAAGCATAAAAATTTTCTTCTTTGATTTTCAAATAATTAATTTTAGCTTTATATGGGAGAAAAAAATTTCTCTTACATAAGATGTTTAGCAGGATATAAATTTAGGAATAAATACCGTCAGTGATGAAGCGTGTAGATCACAGAAAATGTTTTCTTTTGACACTAAAATAAAGATTTTCTTTGTTGACCTAACTACGAATTGACTTTAGATTTTTTTGATTACATTACTCGTTTTTTACTTTTATTTTATTTTTTATATTACTTGTTTTTTATATTTTTATTTTTATTATGTTTTAATTATATTTTTATTTTATTTTATTATTTTATAACTATTTTTCGTAGTTACAGAAGAAAAGGGCCCAGATCACTAACTAATTATTTTATTACAAGGACAACACATTTATAATTTACATACATAGTAGAAAACAAAGAGATATTGAGCCGAGTATGCGCCGAGGGATTTCCCCGTTAATGCGCATAATTGTTTTAGTGCTCCGAACACCTTGAGTTCATATGCTAAACTGAATGCGTGACGCAGTTATTGCAGAGGGCGTTGCAGGATTGAGGGGAGAGGAAATACATTGGTTACATCCTTCCCCTCTGGTTCCACAGTCGTCCCGACAAGGAACCAGCAGTCACAGTTTTCCTAGGTCTACCTCTCTTTCTTAGTGGCAGAATTGGGGCATTGGAGCGTCCTTGCTCAAACGCTTTCAAGGCAGAAGTGTGATACACTCCAAGAGGTGTAGTTGGATTTTCCAAGCTGGAAATTTCATATGTAGTTGAAGACCTTCGAGACATAATCACATAAGGTCCATCTCTGCGTGGGAGGAACTTGGAAGTTTTTCCTTTTTCAGCACTACTCATGGGGTGTGAGGTGACATAGACTATCATCTGGATGAAACAAAGTTGCTTCACGTCTTCTCTTGTCAACATAATACTTTCTTTTATCTTGTTGTTGTTCAGCAACATCTTTAGCTTCAGCTAAGAATTGGGAAAATTTCTTGAAGTATGGAGTAATTTCTGCAACGAAATTATCGTTTTCGATGACAGCACGAAGATCATGCGTGACATCGTAGGTCGTCCGCAGTTCTCTTCCAAAATGCAGAAAAGCTGCAGTTTGACCAGTGGTCTAGCATTTGGCTGTATTCAAGGCAAATCTAATTGATGGCAACTTTTCTGACCACGAGTTTTGCTTGTCGTAAACCAGGATGGCAAGACGAGGCTTTAGGTCTCTGTTCTTTCGTTCTACGGATTTTGCTTGTGGATGGTAGACAAGAATCAAAGATTGTTTGATGTTTAGAAGGTAACAAAGCTGTTGCATTACAGCTGACACAAACTGTGTACCATTATCACTTATGATACGACGAGGGATTCCGTATCTTAGAAGGACTTCTTCAAGGATTGTTGTAGCACACTCTTTGGCAGTTGCAGATGGCAGGGCAAAAAGTTGCACCCATTTTGTGGTGTAATCCTCGACTATAAAGATCCACTTTTTACCATCTTTACTGTCCGGCAGGGGGCCAAAAAGATCAATAGCTAGTGTTTCAAAACGTTGGGATGAAACTGGAGTTTGCAGAAGACCAGCAGGTTTCTGGTTGCTAGCTTTGAATTTATTACATTCAGGACAGTTTTTAACATAATCTGTGATGAATTTCCGCATGCCAGTCCAATAATATCTTTTCGATATTCTGTTGAACGTTCCTTCAGCACCATAATGACCAGCTGTCGGAGCATCCTGGTGATCTTTAAGAATATGTTCTCGTTCATGTATAGGAACAACTAATTGAGCGTCTTCACTCTCAGAATCTGGAGAGTATCTGTACAGCACTCCACGATTCATAAGATAGCCACGATCAGTCTAGTTGGAATAATTCAGTTCCTTTTTCTGGTGATTCAAAAGTGTCGATGATTTTCTTCAATTCATCATCTTTCATCTGTTCACTTCGTATGTCTTTCGAAGATCGAGCTGGGATATCGATAGTTATCGTGCAAATTTCACAATTTGACTTCTTGTGAGTACAACTAGGGCGTGATAACATGTCAGCTAACACATTTGCTTTTCCAGGAATGTACTCAATCTTTAAGTTGAAACTTTGAAGTTGCAAAGCTTAACGGGCTAACCGTCCAGAAGGCGATTTCAAACCCATTAACCATTTCATGATGATCTGAAGCAATTGTGACTTCAGATTCTTCAACATTACCCCTGAATTTATTGAGGGCCCAGACTACGGAGAGTGCTTCTCGTTCAGTGGTTGAATATTTTCGCTCCGCTGAAGTAAGCAAACGACTTGCATATTCAATGGTGTGTTCTTCTTTACCTGAGCCCTGGAGCAAGACTGCTCCGATTGCGTAATTAGATGCATCAGTTCGTTTTACAAAGGGTTTTGTATCATCCACTTGTCTGAGAATAAGAGCAGTTGTCAGATACTGTTTGAGTGTGTCAAAAGCTTTCTGCTCTTCTTTTCCCCATTTCCAAGGAGCATTCTTTTTTGTGAGATTGCTCAATGGTCTTGATTTCTCAGAGAAATTAGAGATGAATCTTCTATACCAAGAACAACTTTGCGGGAAGGATTGCACTTGTTTAACATTTTTCGGAGGAAGTATATCTCTGATAGCAGTTGTTTTGTCAGGATCTACTTGGACTCCGGAACTAGTGATATAGTGTCCGAGGTACTTTACTTTTACACAAGCAAAGTTGCATTTACTGCGATTTGCTTGCAGTTTAAACAACAAAAGTCTTTCAAAGACTGTTTTGAGGTCATCAAGATGTTTTTCAAATGTTTCTGATAAGATAATTATGTCATCTAAGTATGATAATACGTGCATGTCTTTAAGACCACTGCGAAATTTGTCAACTAATCTTTGAAATGTGGCAGGAGCCATTTTCAGTCCAAATGGCATTCGCTGGAAACGAAAAGTTCCAAATGGGCAGACAAATGCTGTTTTGTCTCTGTCTGAAGAACACACACTGATTTGGTGGTAACCCGATTTTAAATCAATTGTAGTCATGAAAGGTGTATGCTTCGCCGCATGAAGCAAATCGTCCATTCGAGGTAGAGAATAAGAATCAGAAACTGTCGTTGCATTAAGTTTTCTGTAATCAATGCTTAATCACATTTTTCCATCTGGTTTGGGTACGAGCACAACAGGTGCTGCGTATGGTGATTCACATTCTTCTATAACGTGTCCTTCTAATAGTGTATCAAGTTCTTTATTTAGGAGTTCTTTTTTCACAGGTGACATTCTATAAGGAGGTATGGAGACAGGTGGACTATCTCCTGTATTGACTCGATGCTCAATGTAGGGAGTAGGCTCTCCCCCTGGTTCAAAGACAGATGCGTACTTCTTTAAGACTGCAACTAGTTTTTCTTTCTGCGTAGTATTTAAACATCGATCTTCTTCTTCACGAAGAGTACATAAATTGACATCTAAGTTGTCAACTGGATGTTGGTCATTGGCATGTTCACCAAAGGCAAACTGCTTCTGAGGCATGTCAGCAAAAAACCATTGTTGATTCCTTAAATCCAACATGATTCCTGATTTCTTTAGAAAGTCAATACCTAGCAGAGTTCTGTTTCTTTTTGCTTTGGGTAATGCGATAAGCTCTTGGTCGAACTTCCGTCCTTCAATTTCAAGGGTTACTGTAGTGATGAGGACATCTTCTGTCGAGCGCTGTCCATCAGCAAGTGAGATACACATTGTTCCATTCCGGAACTTAGCACCTTCATCCTTCAGCAATGTATACAAAGTTTCACCAGCAATAGAGTGACTGGATCCAGTATACGAACAAGCCTTTCCAAAAATTCCATTTATACGCAGGTATACGGTTGATACCGAAGCTGTAGTAACAAAATAGGAACTTGCTTCCAAAAATTCGAAACGGGACGATTCAGTCTTAGGCTCTGCTGTGCAATTGGGACACTTTGCTCGGATGAAACCAGAAGTTCCACAACCATAACACTTTACAGGAGGGCGATCTTCCTGGCAAAGTTCGTATCTACCGTACGGCAGAATTTTCATACTGTTTTTTAATTCTTCAATCACCTTTAAATGTTCATTTTTTTCATTTAACTTTTGAATTGGGTCAAAAAAACAGTATCATACTCTTCATTACATTTACCAAATATTTCCTGCTTCCCAGTCAAAACAAAACCCTAAGCGAGTTCTTAGTAAAAACAAACCCGATTCCAATTCAATAGAACCTCCCATAAATAGCAATCCCGCCACATTCGCTCCTAGCAATAAATCTATTTCGCAATCCTCATATGCAAGATCAGACAAAATAATCCCCCTTCTATTCAATTCATTAATAACAAAAGGGTTACTAATTTTTGGCACTTTGCCGCAAATCTTTTTCTCTGAAAACAGCTCGACGCGAAGCGAGAATGATTCATCCAGCGAACATATTAACAATTCATAAACATCGTGCGATTGGTTTTGCGTTTCTCTGACTCCGAAAAGCTGATGTTGCATTTTTATATTATTATTTGATTTAAGGCCTAATTTTTGAATAATATGTTTTGAAATATAAGAGTATTGAGATCCACTGTCGATCAGATCTCTAACTTTGATTATTTTTTTATTAGCACAAACATTAACAACTAAAGTCATAAGAAACGCATCATTTTTACTACAACTGTTAGATAATGAATTTGTCTCAATACGAGAAGATTTCTGATTAACACTGTTTTTCGCTTGATCACACATTAAATAATGGTGCGGTTTTGCACAGTATAAGCACGAATTTTTTACCTTACAGTACTTAGAAAAATGAAAAACAGAAAAACAACCAAAACAGGCTCTGTTTCTCAATACACACTTTTTCTTTGCCTCTAAAGTCATTTTTCTAGCTTCTAAACATTCCTTGGAGGGATGTTTTTTATTGCAAAATATGCATAATAAATTTCGCTTACCTGTGCCATTCCTATCATATGTGCTAACCAAGGTAGCTGCAGAGGGGAACCTATCCGGTTTATTAAAATCTCTTTTCTTTTGATTGATTTGTGGGAAAAATTATTCCTAGCAAGTTCAATCATTTCGTTATTTTTATCTCCTTGTTTAAGGAAGTTCATTAATAATTTCAAAGTCCGACCTTCACCCGGAGTATCCTCTTTGAAATATTTGCTTCTTTCAAATGCTAATAATATGTCTTCAGGTAGACATGATTCCACTAAAGGACCCAAAAATTCGCCATACTTGTCCTGTGTCCGTCCCAGGCTCTCCAGAGCTCGTATCTTTGCTTCCAGTTCATCATATAACGCTGGGAGATCTGTTTTAGAGCGTCCTGTAGCTGCGTTTTTCATGACCATTGACAGCAAATCCCTTACATAGATTTGCACCAGGAGATCTTCTCTTCCGAAACGTTCTTGAAGTTGAGCTATTGCTAATGGATAGTTGTCCGCTGTTGCGGGAAAGCTCTCGACAACTCGAGCCGCCTTTGAATTTTGCACAACGGCCTGCAACAGGTACTGGAACCTGTCCACGTTCGGCAAACTTTCATCTTCATGAATCTTTTTAAATCGACTCCAAAATGTCAAATAATCTTTAGAATTGCTGTAGAACTTTTTGAGCTCAATTTTCGGAAGCTTGAACTTTCTTTTTTCAGGGACATCTTTATTTTCGTTTTCTTTCACAGACACTCTTTCAATTCTAGCACAAAGTTCGGAAAATTTATCTCGGTATTTTTCCGCTTTTATGAAGTCTTCTTCATATGCTACGTCACCGTTTTCCTCTGCCAAAATTAAATTCGCGAGAAAATTTGTCGCCTATTTGTAGTCTCAAAATCGAAAGTTCAGTTCAATCAGGAACTTCTTTTGTAAGCTCCTCTTCGACAGTTTTAGCACTTAGCGTAAACGATGTACGCAGCGATTTTCGTTGTGTTTTTAACTGTGTCACATCCATTTTTCTCTCAAGCTAAAAATAACAAACTGAAACCGAAACTTTGCCCCACGTTGGGCGCCAAATAAATTATGAAGCTTTAAACTCACAGCAGCACAATTCTTTAAAATATTATTACAGGGCTGACATCTACCCGACGTCAAGTTTCGGTGTAAATAATCTGCGAATACTGAATAGACAAGGATGTGACACATAAAGCATTTAATGACGGACAATAGCAATACACAACGTTACAACGGTACGATTTAAGTACATCTAAAGTAAGAACAAAACCGCAACAAAAAATGACGTCATTCGCTTGATGCTGATTAGTTGGAGAGGGGATGCCATTCGCAACACACATTATATATGTAAAAAATGTAATTCTGTCATAAATGTAATTATAAGTATACATTATATTTTTAAACTTTTAGTAAATAAATATATTATCAAAAGATTACACAGACCAATTAATATTTTTGCATTTCAATATCATCATCTCACAATCTCTTCAAAATTATTATGACCCGTGCGGTGAACGGGAATGACAGAATAGTCCCACTGTAGCTCATGCATGTCATAAAAGTCGACTCAAATGGGTACCCAGCTTCTGGGGGTATAGTCGGGCACTCTGCCCCTGGGGATTACACCAGGATACCTCAGGAACATGTTTTTTTCAGGTAAATATAGGCATCATGACCCTCTGGCATTCTATTGATATTTTTTTTTCCCATGGGGTTTACTGTCATTGGTATACATAGGCGATGCACACACACCCTCGGGTTACCTTAGTGATCTTTCTCTATTTTCGACCCTCCTAGTCAATAAATATGTCTTTTTTTCAATTTTTCACGTCCATACTACAGTTAAATCTTGTTTGGTGCAGCATAACCACATCCGGTTCTTGCACCAATAACTTCCACATCCATTCACTCACTTACTTTAAAATTATTATACATTTTCCATAAAGAAAACTGAACTGAATCCTGTGAAAATTCTTTCCACATTCGATAAAAATATAACCATTTCGAAGCCAAATCATTGATGTTATAAACTGATAATCACAGAAAAATAAATAAGAAATACCTATGATCAATGCGAGTTTTTCTGTCTACTGCAACACTTGTTATATTTAGTTTTTCTTTTTCGCCTCAGAAATATGGCTTCTTTGGCAAACACAAGACCTCAAGACATCCTTGTGATCTTTTTATTTCCCTTAGATTTTACCGTCTTTGATGAACACGGGGGACGCACCATCAGGATACCCTAGCGATACTTCTTCATTTTTAATCCTCCTTGTTAATCAATTTTTACCTATTTTTCATTTTTCAAATGCAAAGACCACAATTACATCTTGTTTGGTGCAGCATAGTCACATCTGGCTCTTGCGTCAATAAACATTACCATTGCATCACATCCCATTGTTCTTGTTCATACATTGCATCACAGTATCTTACATTTATAATTTCAGACATAAGTTGTTCAATTATAGATTTATTGCAAATGATTACTGTAACAAATACTGAATATGACCATAAATGATTCATTCAGTAACAGGGAGATAAACAGCTCCATGTAACTTATTTTTATGTAACTGGTGTACGGAAACAAATCCCGTAAAATTTTAATTAAATTAATCAATAAATAATATATGTAATATATATTAATCAGTGTAAAACTCCACACTTTATGTTCGGTTACATTCGCTTTTTTATTATTGTTAATTAAAATAGGATATTATTAGTTTTCTTACCAAGTTCTCGAATAACTTTTTAACGCAATAAGCGCTATAGTTTGAGAATAATATATTTTACACACATTAGCTCAGAAAAATAAATAATTCAAAGAATATCTATTGCAGTTGAATTTAACACAAAGCTATCTAACATAAAACAGTACTGCCATAACAAAATTAAACTTTTTTTTTCGGTTTATCGGAGGGTTCCCTCCCCCCCCCCATATTATAATTAAATAGAAGTATTTTTCGTTTAAAGTAGAAAACAAAATTAACGAAAAACTGCTGATTCCTTTGAATCATTTGAAAATTTAAAAATTAGTTTTCTAAAATTGCTAATGATTTCTAAAATTCGAAAAAGCGAAGATACATAATTTTCAACCGTAGAAGTCTTTCAAATTTCATGATTTGTCTGAAAAGGGAAATCGCGTATTCTTCCCCTTCAGCTAACTTTTTGGGTTACATTTTGACATTATTTGATTTAAAAACGTCGCCTTATGTATAAACTGTTTCTTATGTAAACCAACATTGCAGAAGATCGAAGATAAGTAATTTAAGAGAGCGCATGATATTGGTGTAGGAAAGTTACGTGATCATCGGAAAGCTCATATTTTCACAGACTCAGTTTTTAAGTATTAATCTCGACTCAGATCCAATTTTGTTGTTATTGAGATAAGTTGAAATTTCAGTTATAAATTTGGGTTCCGGTCACGAGTTAATAACCTATCGACATTCATAGTAATTATTGTCATTCTATAATGCGAAAGAAACTATTTTGATTTTCCTTAAATAACTCTTTCTTGGATAAGCATCCATTAAGTTCGGATTACTCATCCAAATTCGGATCATTCTTTAAATTCGGATCCAAAGTAACGATGCAGAAGATCACACAAATGTGTCCACCAATACTCAACCTAGATTCAGACCTAGAGTTGGAATGGCAATTCTGCCGATTTCATTTTACCGACAATCTTATCCAAAGTAAGTAACGTGAAGTAAGACATATGTAACTACAAAAAAGTTAGTCTGTTTCTTGTAAATTTTACAGAAACGAAATTTTTTTTTTGTTGAAAATAATCCCCCCTTTATTCTTAGTATTCTCACATAATTACTGGTTGTTGTTGCTGAAAGGACATGACGTTTTTTTTCATCGAGGTATGAGTTCGATACCTGATTCCGTTAAAAACCACCATTTTGGGAAGTTGATGTACGTTACATCTATAGAGACTCCAAGTCATCACGTTGGAGTGGTGTGGAAGTATGGAGAGAAGAATTTCAGATCACAAATGTCACTTGACAGGGATTTAAAATGATGAAGTCTCTCGCCAATATTCATCGTGTTGCTTTTAAGTGAGAAAATAATAACACAAAAAATCTTTTACCACAGGGGTGCCTTTTGCACTATCTTTAGGAGCCATATTTTAAAAAGAAATATTTGAAACAGCCATTTGTTCAATGTTGCCATATGGATATTGTAAAATTTCCCTACATTACGCGCGCCTATCAGCGGTTTTTGTGAATTCGAACCTTTTTTTTTAAATCTGAATTCGTGAAGTTAGAATCAACTTTTAGTTTCTGAAAAGTAAAGGACGCGAGTGAAGAGTTGGCTCTCGCGACCGAATTTGGATATTATGAATTCCTTGAAAACGTTTTTGTAACTATTTCGCTTCTTATTTCTTTCCATTTCTTTTCGGATTTTAGACTAACACTTTATATATTCTTTTAATTTATCGATTTCTTTCTCTTGTTTTCTTTCTTCTTCGTTGCTTCATTTTATATCTACAACGGGCATAAAGAAATTTCTGGCATTGAAATCCAGTGAGATATTTGTCTGTTGCGTTAAATCAGCTCCAATTATGCAAGGATATTTCCTGTCACCTATTACTATTTAAACATCCATTTTCGTTCGAAATGTTTAGTAACGAGTTAGGGTTACCAGCTCGCTGTCTGCGTTATTTATGTCGAATCGTGGGTTCGAGTCCCGATGCGTTTGAAGACCCACCGTGTAGCGGAAATAATGCACATTAAATCTATTGAGGCTCCAAGTTATTCCATCGGCGTGACGTAGAAATTTGGAGAGGGAGATGCCAGCTCAAGTGTCGTCCTCGTCACTTGACTGAGGTTTAAATTTGCGAGGTCAGTTTCCCAAAGTCCTTGTGTTATTTCTACGTTCGACGTTAATAAACACAAAATAAAGCAAATTATTTAATGAAGAAAAAATTATCAATTTTTTATTTACATTAATAATTTATGCTCATTCTTTGTAAACAGGCATCAATAAAAAAAAGTATTTGCTTAAAAATCTAAGCGAGCTTTCTCTGGCACTGTGGTCTCACTCAGAAGATGTTGTTTGCAGAATATGAAAAGAAATGCTTTTATATTTTAATGTAAAAAGAAACCTGAAAATTTAAAGATAAAGCAAAAAATAAAAGTTTCAAACTTGAAAATGTCCTGTACGGAACCAAACCTGTCAGGAAACCTTTTTTTTATATAAACATACTAAGATAATAATAAATATTTTCAAAATTTGACTATTAAGACAATGAAACAAAATAAAACGAACTATTAACAATTGAACAATTTTTGTAAGGGGGAGAAGAGAGAGCATTTTTATAAATAAATTTGACTGAAAAAGATCCACAATTTTCTCCCAAATAGTTATACTTTATTTCTGCATAAATTTCTGAAATAATGAGTTACTCATAAAGCTTAAATTCAATCGCTATATGTCTATTTAGTACAAGGATGTCGAACCTTAATGTATCAACGTGTCATTTTTTCTAAGAAAAATGTTTAATGTGGTCATTGACGTGCCGTCAAATAATTTCGATTTCGTGATTATTAGGAAAATAATAATACTAAATACTATCAACTCAGAACTCTGTATTTACTACAAAAAAATACATTTTGCAATGTCTCAGTTATACGCGTAATTCAAATTAAAGTAACATTAGTGCGACTTCTGTTGTTGCAGATTAGATAACAATTAACACATATTAGGGTTGTAAAATCGTACTTTTAGCACAATGCATGCATAGCACGAGCCAATTTCTTCAAACAGTTAAATGCGTCAGGTAACGAATTCCATGTTTCCAAAATTTTGTTATTGGCATTTTTACTTATACTGCTTATTAATCCTTCTGTTTCAATTAACTCCAACAATTACTTTGTTTCAATAAACTTTTGAATCCATATTGAACTAGATTGGAAATCAATCAGAAGCATTTCAAATTCTTCAATTTCCAAACAATCGAATTAGGAGAAGTTTAGTTTATAAATAAAGTCACTTCAGGGTACATAATAAACTTGAGTGTTTCCCATAATTTTTTGAACTGAGAATATCCCGCTGAAAATTCATTGATTGAAGAATCAATTACAAAAATAAATTCTTCAGTGACTGTTTCGTCGCCTGGATTCTCATGTATATCTAAATCATTGATATTTTTTTTTTCAAGTTTGGTAAATACTTTTAGTTTCTTGTAATAATATCGTTGTTGTATCTGTGTGTGTGAAAACATGCAGTTTAGCGTCAAAAGCGCGAATGAGATCTATCACGACGATAATTGTTCTATTTATGCTTTGAAGCTTCACGTTCAATTCATTGAAACGTTGGCATATGTCTATAAAAATATCAATTTTGAAGGCCACATAACAGCCAAAAACTGTGGATATTGTTAAATTCCCTCCTCATTTTTCAGAAACAGTCTGATTTCTTCCAAGCAATCAAGAAATACTTGAAGTACGTTCCCGCGGCTCAACCAGCAAAGTTTATTATACACCAGTAAGCCATTATACTCGTAGATGACTTCATTTAACAAAGCATTAAACTTTCGCTTATTTAAAGCCTGCTACGAAATGAGACTATTTTTGTGACTACCGCCATTACATTATCAATAGATGTTAAACCACTCTTAGCACACAAGGCTCGTTGGTGAATGATGCAGAGAAATTCAAGAATCGAATGATCTACGTCTGTTTGAAATAAAATTAAGAAACCATTTTTTTTGTCCACCATACTTGGAGCACCATCATTGTTACTGAATCAATTTTTCTCCAATCAATTTCTTTCACGGCCAGCGAACTTTTAACGGCCGTACAAATATCTTTGCACTTAATTAGTAGTTGTTAGGAATGATGCTATCGCAATTATTTCTTTTTCTGTGATTTGCTTTTTTGATTAACGAATTTGGGATTTGTTTCAAAATGCCGTTTCACAGATGATGTTCTACTTACCATTGCTCCAGAACATAAAACACACATCGCTTTGTCGCTTTTACTAATCATACCATATTTCTAGTTTGAAATTCTCTGATACACTTACTATCTTGCACTTTTTGTTTTTTGCTGAATTAACCATATTAAATGACAGTTAAAAATCATAAAAACAACACAAATAAACTTTAAAATACAGTTGTGTCAACGAAATTGACTATTATGCTATGCGTAAGCAAACTATGCGTCATTAGCAATTGTAGTCAACGATGTAACTACAATAACAAATGAGCGCGCTTCCTGCCCGCCGCCCCGGTCCAGAAAACTCCGTAGCGTAGAATAACTCGCGTTCGTTCGAAATATGCTTCATAATGAACTTTGTGATCGGTGGCGTGGCCAAAATATTGTGTCGCGTACCATTGGTTCGCCATCCCTGCACTAGACTATCGTGGCCAAAATATCGTGTGGCGTGCCATTGGTTCGCCATCTCTGATTTAATCGAAATAAAATTTAAGTATACAGTTAGTTTAGATTTGAAATGATTAAATAATATACAAATTTTGTTCTACAACATTTATACTGATAAAATATATTTATGTAACCTCTTGCATAATAATAATTATATTAATTGCTTTTATAAATTAGATTTGGACATCTTCGAAAATAATATATGGCAACATTTCAGAAACACTATCTCTGATTCAGAGTGCCTGGCAACTCTCCTCATTCTTATTATTGTTTTACATTCATATTCACTACAATTTTCCCTCAATTATTTATTTCCAGTTATTTTTTTACCATCATATTCCTTACAAAAATCAATGTTTACATCTTTAATCTTCAACACTTTTAATAGTCCTCTGTTACTCGAAAACTTGTTTTTACTAGGAGAAAAGAAACTTTAGATTCTTACGCATACGTTCCCTTCCAAAAGAAAGAGAGAGAGATAACACTCCTTTTAGACAATAAATCTAAGACCCTTTCATCTTTACAATTGTGAAACTCCGTGATGTCCCCTTCCCCATTACCCTAATTGACATTTGCAGAATCGAAGCATATTTATCGCCTTTAGTGGGAAATTCCAGAAAACACAACATGCCAAAAATCTTGGAATACTCATTGCTATCTGTTGGTGTTAATCAGTTTTTTTTTTATTAGAGGACATCAAAGAATCGATGATAAAAAAAAAAAAACTTTGGATGAAGACGATTTGATCGCATTTATGACTATGATAATAAAGAAGTCGATAATGACGAAATCAAAAGTGAAGTTCAGCTATTAACAGTTGATTTAATTTGCGAGGGCTTGTAATTTGCTACAAACAACATTTTTTTTTACTCATGATCCTGACATAGAGCGTACACTGAAATTCCAGAGTAATCGTAAGTTTTGTGTAGCAGGAATATAAGAATTATATAAGCAACTTCAGAGGAACCAAAAAAAAAAAAAAAAGTCGCTCATAACAGTCTTGGAAACAGCGAAAAACCTAACAGAGGCCGTTAATAACGAACGAAATTCTTCATTTGAATCAAAGCCGACAGTTCTGCACAGACATATCTAACACATCTACTGATTATAGCATTTTTGATCCAGTTCGTAATAAAAGCGCACGTTTGTTATCAATAGTGATAAATAGTTGTTAGTTAGTAGAAATCCGTTACGTGAAAAAACGGCACCTTTAACTAGAAATCTATTTTTGCAACTATTTATACTAATTTAATTAAGGTAATTGAGAGAATAAAACACTTCAAAGCTTGCATTTTTTGAGAGACAAATCAATGGAAGGCTCTTTGCTTATTTCGTCGAAGTACCATTTATGAGAATTTTATAAATAGGCCATCCAAAAAACTGAATTTTAAAATTTTAATCAAATATGTTGTAACAAAAATATCAGTATTTGCGATTTTCTTAAAATGTGATTTTTGGGGTAATCTGGCACATTTTTCTCAAATTCTAAGAATATCTATTTCATAGTGCTGATATTTTCCATATAACGAATCGAGATATTTTTCCTGTTTAAAGAAATGAATTAGGAATGTTTTTACTATAAATACTTAGAAATTTCATGTATAAAACACAATAATTATGTAGTAAAAAATTTTTAAAAAATGATTTTATTAAATCTAACATTTTAAATAAAATTGGTCAGTATTCGGAACGTTATGGTTATAAGAATACAATGCAGAATTTTAAAGTTATAAATGCATTAGACTTTATACAAAATTTACCTAAATGTGTGCACATTACTTACAAATACAAATGCAGCAGTTTAATTGTTAATTGATCATTAACCTTTCAATGGTTATGAGTTGAGTTCGTCCGCGTGTATTATTCTTCCAGCGGGAGCGCGTATGTGAGAGATTCACTAGATATCAATTTCGTTTTAAATTTGTATACCAGATGGCACTACAAGCTCCTTTCCATAGCTATTCTTCCCGCTTCTTTTGATCTACTTTTCGTCATTGTTTGGATTTCGAGGCGTTATTAGGACTCTGCAAATCTGCTTTTTGTTTTATAGAGATACGCGCGATAGTTCAGGTAATTTTTTGTTATATCCGATTTTCCTTGTTGTTATAATATGTATTTAATATTTTTGACTTAAACATAATGAACGGATGTAATTTTTGTGTTTAATAGCTTTTAGGATTGGAATAGAGACACTGTATTTGTCCCATACGGGGACTGTTCTTGGCACCTAATTTATTTCCCCTCCTTTTTTAGTTATGACGGGTAAAAACAAAATATGCACCATGAACAATCCTAATGACCTTGAGACTATAAGAACCATACTTTTATGTGACAGTGATGTTGGTGATGATATAGTTTTAGATGAAAGTGATACAGGTGAAGAACACGTTTCAGAAAGAGAAGATGATTCAGAGTCGGAATGAAGAAGAAGATAAAGACGACTGATCTGCAGATGGTTAAATAGCCCTCTTTGAGAAAAATAGAAACATCTTTGAATCATGGAAATGTTGGAAAAATCCATTGAAGAAAACTAAACGAGTATCTTGCAACACATGTATCCATGTTCCTGCGGTAATCGGGTGAGCCAAAGATTTAACAGATATTTTGGATATATGGAAATGTCTCATTACCTATCGCATAACCGAAAGCATAGTTGAAGAGACTAATAAGTATATTGGTTCCGTGAAACCTAATTACTCTCGTTCAAAGGATTCCAGAGATACAAATGGAGCAGAAATAGAAGCTCTTTTGGGCTTGCTTTATTTGGAAGGTATTTACCATGAAAATAGAATTAAACTTTAAGAATTGTTGATAATGGACTATGAATGTAATGACTAGGAAACTGATTTTTCTCTTCCTTTTTTATTTAAATTGAGTTCAATTCTTAAAAAAATTCATATTATCTTTAAGCTTTTATGTAAGAAACGTAAATACTTCAATCGAAATAGCACCAAGTTCACTTATTTTATTTGCCTGCAATTACAATAACATTTGGTCATTCTATAGTGCTTATATGTTTTATTTTTATGTTGTTTCCTATTATTCTTAATAAATATCATTTAACACTCTTAAATACGGTAGCGCCTCTAAGAAATACGGGTGACGTTTTTGAGTTGTTTGCGTTACGAAGGATACCTAGTTACTGGAAAAATTTAGTTAGTGTGATAGCATACGGATGGCAATACGAGTACCGTAACATTTCATGCGCAATGAGGGAAAATGTTACTGATTTAATTATTGTAGATCTAGTTATTTTTCTTGAGTAATTTGGCGGGAGTTTGTTAATGAAACGGCTCAAAAGCGAAAGCTAGATAATTCTGACGATAAATAAGTTTGATGATGATATATATACAATGAATAATTCCATGTTTTAAAGTGTATCACACACAAAAAGAGTTTTAGATAAATTTAACAAATGTTTTATAAAGTCTTATAAATTGTGTGTGTTTATTTATGTATTTTAATTTAATATTTTACGTACTACTGTAATATTTAACATTTACTGAACAGTTTTCAGGTCTTGAATTGCTCTCAGAAGGGACTTGCGAATTGCAGTTGCCCTCCCCAGAGAGTCTCCTTGCTCTATAGGATTGTGGTCTGGAGATCTGGCTGGCCAATATATATATATATATATATATATATATATATATATATATACATCCGGTGAATTTCCTTACTTTCCAGAAATTTGTCGACCAGCTGAGCTCCATATGACTTCGAGTTGTCAACCATTAAAAGGAAATGAAGACGATTGGATCCCTGAAAAGGCGGATATAGGGCTTCAAGACCTATTCCCTACACCTCTCAAGAGTCGCAGTGCCTCTTTCAAAGACATAGAGGTGTGTGCGGCCACCCAACATGATACCTGCCCAGATTATGAGGCCCCCGCTGCCTTAATGGTCGATTTCTTGGACATTGGAAGGCAGATAGCGGGTCACATGTTCTCTCCATATGAAAGCAAAATGAAAATCACTGGTTTGGCTGAACCGGGACTCATTAACAAAAAGAACGGTCGCTCATTGATCCATGCTCAAATCTCTGTTATCTCTGTACCATTTTAAGGGGACTCTCCTGTTCACAGAACTGAGTGGGACGCAGACAGTAAGTCTTCTTTCAAAACGTCTTCTCTCATGAATTCTTCTGGAAACAGTCACCCTTGCAATTCGGGTTACTGTGGCCGCATACGGCTCATGAGAGACCTCAGAAGCTAAAGCACGCCTGTTACTCCTTGCTATAATGGATCAATAGCGATCTTCTCCGGCCGTCTAGACTTTTGGATGACGCCCGGACTCTCTCTTTTCTCCCCCGGTATCTTTAAACTGTTTCCATAAGTTAGACACTAGGCGTTAAATCAAATTCTCTGCAAATCTGGATTTGAGACTGGCCTGCTTCTAGCCAAACCACAATTCGCCACCTCATTCCATCATTTAACCGTTGGTCGTTCCTCACTTTTACTGTCTGAATTTTAATTTAAGCAATTGCTGCAAAAAAAAACACCAAGAAATTCGGCGAAATACGCTAGCGTACGAAATGCAGATTTTGGCATGCGCGCTTATAAATCCTGTTTTTTGAGTAGTTCCGCTTTCATACATATATACGCTTACGTATTCGACGAACAAGATTTGAATCCCTGTTTCGGAACAGTATTCTTACATTTCGTTCAGTTCCTTTCATGAAATTTTACAAAATATGCAAGTTCTCTTAATTTTTAACACTAGTATATGTATAAAGATAATCAACAGCAAAAATGTAATTCCAATGAAATAATTCGTAGAGTATTCAAGCTTCAAATGTTTGATTTAATTAGTAATATTTACAACACTCTCGAAATATTATTAGCACTTCCAATTTTATTAAATAACGCTATATCATAATAAATAATTCCTGAAATTAATTGAAAATAAGAGATTCAATTAACGTTTGCAATTTGCAATTATTAAAAGATTTACTAATCAAATTATTTTCAAAATGTCATTCAACACTATTTTGACGTTTGCCATATTAATCAAGTGTTTTTGACTAAATTTGTTCCAATCTAATTTCACTTTTAGTAATCTATTGTTTTGTGTTACATATTTATTTAGAAACTGGCTAAAATATAACTGTTCTCATAAATTGTGTACTCATATGTTGTGAATGTTGTATTTATAATAAAAGAACCGATGCGCATAAATAATTTAAACTGAATCTGGCGAAGGAAAATAAAGCGAAATCCATTGGTATTACAATTCAAAATGAAGATTATTGAAATGAGATATTGAATTTGTTTCTACAATTTATTCGACTCAAATTTATGATTCAGAAGATTTAATAATTGATGGAAGCTTATAGAATCGATTTAATTCCAACTTTTGGATCATATTTTCCGTTTCAATACGTTTTATTCTACAGGCTAAAAATTAGTAACTTTCAAAATAGAAATTGCCTAGTTGAACTTAGTAACAAATATTGCGAAGAGAATTATGCAAATGACATTTATCTAAAGAAAAGGACCTTGAACATTTTAACCGTTGTAATATCTAATTATAACAATTTTTATTTACTAAGGAAATTCGTTGTTCACGCGCCAGACAGATAACGTTTCAATGCAAATAGGTAAGTGCTTTGAAGTATTTTATCTTTCAAGTAATGGATTCAGCGATATATAAGTCAGAAACTGTACAGTAAATATATATGCATCGAAACATACGTAATGCATTCAGGAATTAGTCTAAGTTTGATTTTGATTCATCAGGTTTCCTAATCTGTACGTAACATACATTTACTTTCTATGGATTCTCTTCAGTTGTTGAATTTGGCATTGCAATGAATAAGTATTTTTATACGATCGTTTGATTGTAAGCGGTGAGTAAATGAAAAAACACCCTTAGAGTTCAAATCAACACTTCTCATATGTATTAAGACTCCAGTTCGATAACAAGAAGAATTTTTGCTCTTACTCTCTTATAAGTATTAGACTGATAATGATTCTTCGCACAGTAGTTACATGAGATAAAGTTTTTTCCCCTTTTATGGTCTGATTGTAAATTTCTCTTAATCTGAGGAAGCAACATATCTTTAGTTGGTTTTTGCAATATTTGAGTTGAGTACTACTTATTTGCAACTCAGATATATCGACACATGAAGTGTTTGTTGTTCTATCACAGCGAGACTAAGAAAGTAGTTTAAAACTCTAGAACCGTGAGATCATGTGTAAAATAATGCGTTGTACTGGACATTTCTTAACATTATTTATTGCTTTTGAGGCATTCACTATGTGTATTCGTGGAGCTATTTTACCAAACAATAAGAATAAATCTTTCGAAAATGTGCCTTTAGGACTTGAATCTGGTAAGTTTGCAATTTGATTTAAATCTCTGTATATCATAATATTTCTATTTCATATATTAAAGTATCTTAAAGATACTTTATATTTTTAAATTGTTTCTTTATATCAGTACAATTTAGTGAATACTTTCATATTTAAGAAATAGAGATTTTTTCAAAACTCTGCATAGTATTGAATCTAAATCTCAGAAAAAGAATAATATATATTAATTATTTCTTATGCAAGCTTATGGTTATCATTTAATTACTCTAACAAGAGACAAGAGTCTGAAAGAGATACTTATACTTTTCTGCAGTCATACAATCGAAATAAATTTCATTAACAGATTCCATTGCTGATTTGTTTTAAATAAATAGTTTTTACTTTAGTTTTAATTAACGTCGCACTAGAAGCAACACGAGGGCTATTGGCGACGGATCTCGAAATTTTGAACCTCGGTCAAGTGACGAGGACGACACCAGAGCTGGCATCCCTTTCAACTAATTTCCACACCACGCCAATGGGAGGACTTTGGGCCCCGACAGATTTAACGTGCATCAGTGCCGGCTACACGGCAGGTCTTTAGCGGCTAAGGATCGAACCCGCGACTGAACGAAAACCGCTGGCCACGTATCCGAAACCATGATCACTAGGTTACAGCGGCCACATTTTAAATAAATAAGTAAGCAAGTTAAAAAAAATAGTGTTCAAATTGTGTTGATTTTTTTCTTCGTTTTTTTTTTTTATTTCATATTAAAAAAACTGTTACTTTGTTTTTAAGCAAGTTATATAATTTTAGTAATTTATAAATTCATAACCTAAACGCATTGCGTATATCATGGTCAACTCATGTATTTGTTAAGTATTAGTTTCTGCAAAGAAGTATGCTGTGTGCGTGAAGTTATTTTAGGTCTTAACCTTTCAATACATTCAATTATCTTTATGCTGTTAGCACAAACACTGGGTCCATTTGATTATAAATTTTGTGTTAACTTTTTTGTAAGATATAGGAATATGAAAAAAGAGAAGAAAACGTAAAACTCCGATTGCAATTGGAGGATTTATGGGATTGTTATAAAATACGATTTTAAAAGCGAAGAAAATTAATTTTAAATTATATTTGGATCTGCATTAAGACTTCTTTATCCAACATTTTACTTAATACTTAATACATGAAATTAATGCTATTTTTATCATATATATATATATATATATATATATACTTTTCTAAATATTCGAGCTCAGTAAGATCCATTATTACATTCTTAACTATGAATTAATCTTGTGCATTTCTATTGTAAGTCCCACTAAAAAATTTCATTATGTTTCATAACACAATTTATCTATCTCATTTTAAACAAAATCATCTCAAAAGGGGAAAACTGTTGATTGAAATTATGACTGAAAATATTTAATTTTTGTTTCGTCCGCAGACCAAAGATATTTGGAATTTAAGCCTGCAGTTTTGATTTCCCCCACAAATAAACATCAATTAAAGAATTTACTCGTGCTGTATTGATTAGCGATTGCAAATTTACGGATCTTTTTGCGTTGCCGGTGATATCATTAATTTTTTAAAACATATCAGAAGATTATCGGAAATTCATTAAGCCGAGAATTTAAGTTAGAAATTCCTAATAAGTCATTTTATTTGATATTTGTATGCTGTGACAAAAGTATGTAAAAATAAATTGTATTCTGAATACTTAGTGACATAAATAAAATTCAAAATTTTGTACAACAAATAATAAGTAATACGTATACGTAAATATTTTTTCACCGAGAGAACTCTGATAAAATAAATAATTAAAAACAAAATCTATTTGTCAAAGTGTTTTCTTTTAAAAGCAAGCTCGTAATAAATATATCTGATCGAGACACTTTGTTACCCTCATTATGATCTAATGTTTACTTAAAATAATCTTGCTGCAGAGTACTTTCAGATTCCACGCTTTGTGTTATAGTTTAATGTATTCAATGTTAGTTTTGATCAAAGAAATAAATTTCTCTTTCACGGATAACGAATGCAATGGTAGATATCGAGTAATTATGCATTAAAGTTATGTACATAATTTATCTAATATTACCTATAAAATTATTGTAGATTTACAAAATATCAATTTGAGGTTAAAATTTTCTGTTTAAAAATATACTGTTTTATAAATTTTACTTTTCCTCTTATTCATAAATATAACATGTGTTTCATTTATTGAATTGAGTTTCAGTTGAAGAAATACAATTATTATAGTGCCAACTAACTTCAACAAAAATTATTAACATCGAGCATAAACTACTTTCAAGAAGAGCTTGATACATGACATAACTCAAATTAAACATATTACGATGCCAGATCTCAGTCAAGAATTCATCCATCTAGTTTTGTCCAGAGCGAGGATATATTCTTCATTGGGTCCTTTAGTATTCAGATATAAGTTACCAAATTCATATTCACCTTCCTTTTCAGAAAATTATCATATTTCAGACAAATGAAAAATATCGTCGGTTTTATTATCCATTGGAACGTTCGCAAGAACATATCACAGAATCCAATATTACGTTTTATTGAGTCTAATTTTTAAATAGGTTTGAAACGTTAGTGAGTGCAGAGAGTGGATTTTCATGATTCCCCCAATTTAGAACATTAAAATAAACATGTTTTTTTTTTTTTTTTTTAAATTTTTGTTCTCACACTTTCCTACTAATTGAAAATCTAGGAAAGAAACTAGAATCTGAAACTTATTGACAAAAAAAAACCTTTAAGTAAACAGGATTTAATTAGTTTTACTTCGAACCGAAAAAATTGTAAAACTATTACACGGAATAAAATGGAATATTTCTATACATGTCCAGAAATTTTTAACACATTTCATTTAAAGATATGATTAAGAATAAAAGGAAATGCACGGGGATCCTAAGCTTTAAAAGCTGGACATCTACACTCCTACCATTCTGGATTTGGATTTAGAGAAAATGATGGACAAAAATAACCCCTTGGAAATAATTTTTAACGCATAGAAAGTTTTTTATCCAAGAGTTTCTAGGTAAATGTATTCCAATTTAATTTTAATTGTTACAATCACTAAAAGCGCATTAGAAATTTCAACAAAACATTTAAAAATGTTTTTATTTAAAATTGGATTTTATTGGACTTTATTGGAATGCCTTTATTTAAATTGATGGAATTAAACATGTTTGGCTATGTGTGTCTGTTAAATCATAAATAGGAAGCAATTTGAGTCGTTTAGTGTTTTTGTAATTAAATAAAAATGTACAATAACGTAAATATTTCATTTCATTAAATAATATCATTATCTAAAGTGAAATAATAAATTCCACGAAAGAATACGAATCTTTTCCAGGTTTCAAGAGCAAAAAATACATAGAAAATTGAAAAAAATTAGGGATAAAATAGAAGCTGCTATAATAGAAGGAGGAGGTGCGTCTTGTCTCGTACGATTTGAAAAAAATATTTTTATCTTCATATTTCTTAGGAGGAATTGCTTTTCTCATATCCACTTCCAATGCTCTCCATCATTGAAATACGAATTTTCAAAAGATATAATAATACTTTCGTAATGCTTACACCTAAGTTTCCTTCAAAATTCACTTGTTCTTTTGTTCGCATTAACACAGAAATAATTTTTAATTCTAAGAATACATACTATAGCTCTTCGGCAATTCTAAATATACATGTTTCAATTCAAGATTTATTTCTTTTAAAAGTTGTTGAACGAGTTGTGAGGTCCGGAATATTTTTATTTATCAAGAAGTTTTTATCATCGATTAAATTATTTATTTAAGTTTGTGAATGTGGAGAAAACGGAAATTGCTACATTGATAATGAAGGTAAAAACCATTGCGATTGCAAAATTGGCTTTACAGCGACAGAAAAAGAAGGAAATAAATATTGTTTTGGTAAGATTCTTAATGATAGGAAAACATTTTTCATATTATTATACGCCTCAACCAAATTTTAAATTCAGGAATTATTCAAAGTTTGTGTGCTCTCAACAGCCCAAACTCATTTAAGAACAATTATTTTTTTATAAGAAATATTCAAAGTTAGTACTCCAGTAATAATGTAACAGTAAAAACATCCCCTGAAATATTTTAATTTGAGTTTTTATCTAAATGTGACATCATTCCGCAGTTTATTAAAGATACTCGCATATTGATACTGTCAGTTGTTATTCGTCAAAACATGTACTTAATATTAAATGTCTTTGACCTACGATGAATACATATAGAATAGGTATTCAATGGATCCAAATTCATTACTTAATAAATTCAACGTATTAGACGTTATAAGTTAAAAAGAAGAAAAAATAATTTATTGTTTAATTTTGCACAAAAAAGTTCATTTAACTCAAGTAAAATAATTTATAAAAATAATTTATAGATATTGATTTTTTTTTAAAAAAAAAGTAAACCGGGGGTATTATAACATACAATTTAAACAAATCAAAGCGTTTTTCAAAAGAAGGACTAACAGGTCAATTGAAAAGTCCCCGGCCTACCATAGTAAATCATGTTCTTTTTGGCAAAATTAATTTTTTTTATTCAACATAATTCCCTTCAAGGGTGATACACTGATTATAACGACCCTCCAACTTTTCGATACCATTTTTGTAGTACGATTTGTCCTTTGCTTCAAAATAGGCCTCAGTTTCGGCGATAACCTCTTCATACGACGAAATTTTTTTCCCAGCGAGCATTCTTTTGAGATCTCAGAACAGGAAATAGTCGCTGGGGGCCAGATCTGGAGAATACGGTGGATGAGGAAGCAATTCGAAGCCCAATTCATGGATTTTTGCCATCGTTTTCACTGAGTTGTGACACGGTGCATTGTCTTGGTGAAGCAGCACTTTCTTTTTCTTCAAATGCGGCCATTTTTCGGCGATTTCGTCCTTCAAACGGTCCAATAACGCTATGTAATAGTCGCTGCTGATGGTCCTTCCTTTTTCAAGGTATTCAATGAAAATTATTCCATGCGCATCCCAAAATACAGACTCCATAACCTTGCCAGCCGACTGTTGCGTTTTCCCACGCTTTGGAGCGGGTTCATCGTGTGCAGTCCACTCGGATGACTGTCGATTGCACTTCGGAGTGAAATGATGAAGCCCTGTTTCATCCATTGTCACATATCGACGCAAAAACTCGGGTTTATTACGCTTGATCATCTTCAAACACTGCTCCGAATCCACAACTCGTCGTTGTTTTTGGTCAAAAGTGAGCTCGCGCGGCACCCACTTTGCACAGAACTTTCTCATACCCAAATATTCGTGAATGATATGATGTACACGTTCAGTTGATATCTTTAGAGTGTCTGCTATTTCATTCAATTTCAATTTACGGTCATTCAAATCATTTTGTGGATTTTTTTAATGTTTTCGTCGGTAACAACCTCTTTTGGGCATCCACTGCGTTCACCGTCTTCGGTGCTCATTTCACCACGTCTAAACTTAGCATACCAATCCTTGATGGTTGATTTTCCTGGGGCAGTGTCTGGAAGCTCGCAAGCCAAGTGTTTGTTTCAACTGTATTTTTTCCCTTTAAAAAGCAATATTTTATCAACACCCGAAATTCCTTTTTATCCAATTTTTTCACAATAACAAAAGTTGCTTCACTCAAAATGCTATAATTCACAAACTAGTGATCCGACAGCTGTCAAATTTATACACGCATCTTTTGAGGGTTAGGGCTAACTAAAAACATATGGATTTAATTCTAGTAGCGCCATCTGTGTGTCAAGCCGGGGACTTTTCAATTGACCTGTTATACCACTTGATAAAATATGTTTTCCTTCTCTTTTCTTAGGAGGAACTGTATTTTTCTCTTCACTCGTATTATTTTCTTCCGTTAAATTGGAATTTTAAAAACGTTAGAACAATAGTTTTGGATATTTTAAATGATATATTCCTTCTCAATTTTTATTTCTTCTTAACATGTAGATGATATTGCATTCTAGTGTTGCATGCTCCTTGTTTCTAAAAGGATTATTTTAATTCTATGGCGATTCTAAGCATTCCCTTTTAGTACAAATTATTTTAATTTAAAAATTATTAATATGAGTCAAGCACATTTCTATATAACCTCTTTTTTTTAGGTTAAAATTATTTTTGCCGTACTCGGTTGGGTGAATTTTACAAGTCAAATACTATTTTATACGAAAATTTCTTTCTCTCATGCATTCTAACTGATAATTCATTCTCCTATATCACTAGATTTAAAATAAATAATCTGTTTTAAAGTATTATTTACTCTTAAACTTTCTGCAAATATCCCAATATGTACAACGAGGATTAATAAGATTGAAACACCTTCCTTATATCTTTTTGTCCTATCTTTCAATCGAGAAAAATGAAAAGAGTGACCGGCTTCTTCCATTTACCTGAGGATAGCATTCTTCAGGACATCTTTGGAGACTCTTTCCCCAGAGGGAAATTGTTTTAACCTCTAATATTATACGATTGCGATCAGTGATTATGATGAAATAATCCAACTGTTGAAAAGGACATTACTCTCCAAATAATCAACGCTATTTCACATTCAATCGATTCTGAATGTCACAAACTGAATTTAGGGGATTAATTTATTCTTCTATAAAATAACTTGATGTTTTTTTCTGTCGATTATATGATATGAATGATTAGTTCTGTAACATGCTCTGAGGATTTCTTAAGTTTGAAGCTCGTCCCAATCTCTAGTAGTGCTAACAAATACAAAGAAATTCAAGATGAAAAAAAAAAAAAAACCATATAAAATGAACATGGAAAAAGATCTCCAAAGTATTTCCAAAAGATCTCCAAACTTAATATCAATAATTTACACTAAAAATTTAAAATCTTCAAATATTTCTTATAAAAAGGTTTGTTAAAATACAAAAATAACAAAGTATGGTTTTGAAAAAAAATCAGTACAAGCAACAGATCAGTTGGATTCCTCCATATGTAAACATACATTTTATTTATGAAAATAAGTTCTTTTCAATTTTCTTTCTCGTATTCTGACGCAACTTGACTACCAGGAAAGTATGTTTAAATCTTTTGGAATTTTCTGAAAAACATAATCTTTAGTTCAAATAATCTTGATGCATAAGTTCATTAGTTAACAACTTTTAACAATATAAAAGGAAAAAATTTAACTTCAAAAATACAAACCTTTTCCGAATTCAATTTCGACAGCAAGAAGTTCATACCTTCTCACAGTACATTAATGATAAGGATTTCCTGTTGTAAGTAAGCGACTGCTCCTGCCACTTACGACAATTGAAATAAGTTTGCTTACATTAAGAACATGAACCTGCACTGATTTCCTCAGTTTGTAAGTTTTCGTTGCTACAACCATCCAATTATATATCTTATCAAAATTTTCTAAAATAATTCAGGAATGAATAAATAAAACTATACAAATTATCATTACAATTAATCTCTAAATTTTTCCTCGGCACAATATTGATAACACACAATCCATTAACAACAAATTCGTTGTTGAATTTCTCGATGGATTTTGTAAACAAAACTTATGTATACATTAAAGTTACGATAATTGGTTTCGAAACTAGAGGACGAACATTACTTATTCCTCTTGTAAAAACACATAAAAAATAAATTTAAAACTTTTTCATATTCATCTCAACAATTCTCCTGCAACTCGACACACAAAGTTGATTTTATAACTTCAAGGAATTCGCTGTATTTCTTTGCAAATAATAAATTAATACAAATTTACTAGTTACATGGTTTGTTGGTTAAGGAGGTGTTACTGTACGAAAGTTTAAATCTTTTGAAATATTACTGTAATTTTTTTAAAGGAATATTTTACATTCCTAAACAATTTGAGCACGCTTCAACTTTTTGTTTTCTTTTAGAATGTGATTGTGGAGAAAATGGAAAGTGTTACACTGATACTGAGGGGAAGCCAAACTGCGATTGCAACCCTGGATTTCTAGTTATTGAAAAGGACGGAGCTCAGTATTGCAGTGGTAAGATTCCATATAAATCTAAAAACCATTTTTAGTTTGTTATTTGGCTGAATCGAAAGTTTTTTTTTTTCTGGAGTTACTCAATGCTGCTTGAACGAAGATAGATTCAAATTAATAAAGGACTAAGAATTCCTTTGAAATAGCCTAATTAAATCTCCTACCTAAGTCGAATATTATTCTGGATTTTAATATTAAGACAGTGATACATTATCCAAACACAAACTTTTTCAATATCAAGTGTCTTTGATTTTAAATGAATATTTGAATTTTAACGAATGCCATTAGATGTTATTGTTGAAATATATGTGATTCACAGAAAGATTACAGATTATGTTTAATGCAAAAAAACTGTTTAATAAATTCAAATTTAATGATACACTCCCAAAAATGTAATATTTGGTATTCAGTGGGATGTGGATAAATCAGAGATGTATTAATACGTTTTACAAAAGAAATCGCAGTTCTTTTACTGCAGAAATGGAGCATGTGATATTCGAAAATATTTCTATTTCTATTTTTTTTTCTTTTTTTTTTCTTTGAAAGAACTATGTTTTCTTATACCTTCCCAGTGGTATACTAACTGCGATTCAAATTCGAATTTGGAGAAGATAGGATTCATATTTTCGGAATTCTTGATTCAACATTTCTTTGCAATTTATGGTCTCTTTTCTAATGTTTAACGTATTTCTACGTAAAGAACGTCTTTATTTTCTGTTGACTCTGAATATTCTTTTTTATATTTCAGAGTATTTGATTACAAGTTTACTTTATTCTAGCGTTCTTTTGGATTGTTATCGAATGAACTGTTATTTCCCAAATTGAATTTTATGCATGTATTTGGGCAAATTTTATAACCTCAAATGAAAATGCTTTTTCCATTTTTTCAAATAGTTATCTCTTAAATGTGGATAGTTATAATTTTCTCTTTTGTCATTGAATTTTCAAATAATAGTTTTGTTTCAAATCTGAGTTTTTTTTAAAA
>BMAW01067073.1:0-12439 GCA_019974015.1 Nephila pilipes | reverse complement strand
ATTTTTTTTTTTTTTTTTTTTAATAAACTGTTCATCCTGAGTTGATTTTTCTGGGCACAAACTCATGACTCTTTCTGGCAAAATTACTTCTCAAAAAATCAAAGAAATCTCAAGATGAAATATTAGTAATAATAGGTTGTTTCCAGATTTAATTATATTCACTATTCCTACATGTTACGTTTCTTAATGTGGCATTGTTTTAGGGATTTAATTTTTTTAAATATTTTAAAATTTAAAACACTTGCCAAGAACATTTTTAAAAATCTATAACAACATTCTTTTCCGTAATTCTCAATCCAACAATATCAAATAAAGCTATACATTTTATATAATGGAAAACCTTTAAGATAACAAAAGTAATTGTCAGTTTTATCCCTTTTATATTCTTCTTCATCAACAAAAATATTTTTAGAATTATGAGTTCTTATTTTCTACCAAACAATATAATTTTTAAGAAAAATAATAAGAATGTTCTCTCAATGCATTTCATCAATGTTTTCAAAACGTAATGTGTCAATAATTTCTTTATATTTTATCCAGAGTTTTTTTATTTATTTTTAATTACATTTTTATATTTATTTGTAATTACATTTATTTAATATTTATTTGTAACTGTTTAAAATAGTGTTTATAGACATCAGAGTATTATATGTTTGTCGTCTATTCCAGATAATCGGTCGTTCTTCCTCTCAAGTAGAAGACTTGGTTATGAAAAAATATTTTGCATATAGAAGACGAAATTACTTTATGTGGACCACAATTCATTCCATTAATACGAATTATACGGGTATCATTCGAATGTCATTACGGTGTAACTGACAATAATTTTTCAGAAATATTAGGAAAGTATTATAAGCTGGAAAGTATACGATATTGGAATGGAAAATCAAAAATCTTGTTCAGAAAGAATTTCAGAATATCTCGTCTAAAAATTTCACAATTACATTTTAATATTTATATATTTCCTAAATGAGACTTCAAATGAGTTAGCAACAAGTAGAAAGTTTTCTCAATTTTGAATGAAATAAAACTGTTATTTCTTTGTGATAGCTGTGTGATGTGTGTTATTTCTTTGTGTTTGATAAAACTGTTATTTCTTTGTGATTTGTGATAGATTATTTCTTTGTGTGAGGGTTTCATTTTAACGTATACCACCCAGTTCCTGTTTTATTTCGTTTTATAGTTTATCAAAACCCGAAATGTTTTAATTACGTAACTACACTTCGACATCTATTTTTGAGCAGTATTTGTTACAAACATTTAAAATCTTTAAAACGATGTAAATCTTGCATATAACTAGACAGAGAAAATCTTGCTTTTTAAAAATTTGTTTGAGAAGATAAAGGAAATGTTTTGTTTTCTGCTAGAAAACAAATGTTTTCCAGTAACCTTTTAATATTTCTCCGCAATACTTCTACGCAATTATAACTTTTAAAATGCTTTAAAATTAAATTTCCTTACTATATGGTTTTATCTAGTTACTTTTTGTCATATTCATTTTTAATCTGAAACTATATGAAAATTTTTTAATTAAAAATTAATAATTTAAATTACTAGTATTTTAGAGACAATACTTCCCGTTTAAGAGTTTTTAAAAAAAATATTTTTAACATTATTACCTGCCTACTTAAAATATTAATGGAAGTTTTAAGTGTCAAAGTTATTATATGAAGTAGATTCTGGAGCTTCTTGTGAAGCAAAATTCATTTACTTTTACTTTAAATGTATTTGTTCAGTTCAACACTTTTCAAGCACAACAATTCAACTTTGTATCAATTCAACACTTTAAATGTATTTGTATGATTATCAGGCTTCAAAATATATAAGTATTATTATATATGAGAGTAATTCAAGTCTTTTTTTTATATTTATCTAAATAAAAAAAATTGTAAATTAATTTCAAACTTTCAAGCGTCCAGAAGCAAATATGAACTAAATATGTACACTAAACAACATAGATTTAAGAGCTATACTCTGAAAGGAATTTAAGGAAGAGAAGTAGTAGGCGGGGGTGGAGTGTATGTGTGTGTGCGTGGGTGCGCGTGGGTGTGTATGTTTCAAAACAAGCTTTCTTATTTTAAAAATGAGTATTCCAGTAATCATTGTGTTGCTTCCACTGATACCTTTAAAACAATTAATTAATTCTAACAATTCATTTTTAAATTATAGGAATGTAATTTAAAAATGAATTGTTAATAAAAAAGGATGTTGTCGGATAAAAGTAAATGCTATTCAAATTGATAAAATTCGCTATAAATTCCTCCATCTATTAATATTTAATTTAATTTGTTCATCCATGAACTAATATTTAAATCTAGAGGATTACATGTCTGATTAGTTTCACTTCATTAGTCTGTAATGTCAGTTCGAAATTTCTCAATAAGCCAAGAAAACAGAATAAACTTCATTTTAAGTTTTCTGCATTTCCTAGCCTAGTTTACTTTAATAAGGTTGTCCAAAAAAACCCTCTTAGTACATTATTTCCATAGGAATTGAAATACAAACAATTTTCCTTCCCTTCAACTTCTATTTTCTTTTAAATGAACCATTCAAAAAACAAATAAATTACTGGAAAATTTATGCAATATTCTAATATAATATTCTGTAAGGCATTATTTATTGATTGATAGTTATTCGAAAAATAATTATTTTTTCCTTACAAAAGTTTCCAAAGTTTGCAATAAAAATTTCCTTTCAGAAACATCAGATATGTTTCCTTAAAAGCAAACATATCTGAAATACCGGCTTCAGTATAAAAATCAAAAAGTAATCAAATTATCACGAGTTACTTCTTATTTATCTACGCAACTTCTACGCAATGAGAAAAGCATTGATTATGCATTAAATATAATTGGAATGATGCGTGTTGAAGTTCGTTGATTAATCTTATCGTGATATGAATTAATCAGTGATTAATTACCGCTTGTTATTCTAATATTAGAAAAATAATGCTCCCTACATCTCATTACGATGTACTTAGAAAAGTAAAGCAGTTGCTTCCATTCTAATGTCGATATATCGAGAAAAACATTAATTCAGCATTGCTTAGCATTTGTCTAGGCAGCTAGTCATCTATCTGAAATTGTTCCTTAAACAGTTTTTTTTATATGAAACTGCTTAAGAAATAATTCTGTATTTGAAATCCTCTTTAAATTATTTATTTATCTTCTATATTTCTAAGACAGTATTTTTTTCAAAATCTCGGATTTCCTGAATGAGAATAATTATATTATAATTTTTTTTATTTGCTTTAATATCGGATAAAATTTGATTTTAAACAATCTTGTCGGGCAATTTTAGTAAACTTACAATTTTCTTTTCTTTTTCTTTTATTTATTGATCATAAACTAATCCATCTTTATCAAATTATTTACAAAACCTCTCAGGAATGCTTTATTATAACAATTAGTTTATTCAAGTATTTATACTCATTTATTATATTTCTATATTCGTCACTTGTTTTTCAACATAGATGTTTAAATAATGTCCACATTCAAGACGAATTTATGTGACTTATTTACCATTTACTAAAATTTACGCTGTTCAATTACCATTATGCTTTACTATTCAACTACCATTGCTTTACCGTTCAACATTCATCATTTAACTACCATTAAGTCGAATTTAACTACCATTTACTAAAGTTTACCTTGTTCTATAAATTGTAACAAATTCTTATGTAATAATCAGCAATGTTCGACATTCTTACAGCTTTTATGACAGTTATTATGAATTATTTGTTCATATTTGTCAAATTTTGTTTTTCAAGTGTTACCTTACAATCAATAGCTTGCTGAAGCAAAACTACTTAGTTTAAAGTTGCATTATACAATACGCATTTCAAACAATGAAATAAATTGTTTAAAAATTTCGTTCTTTGCTTTAAAATAATTCTTCACTTCGTCATTTCAAATCAATTTTCTAAAGAAGGAAGCTTGTGTGCTACTTATAACTACCAAAAGAAGAGAGTTCAAACCCAAAAGTCGTGTTTCATATAGTATTGGGCTTATTATGAGAATTTGACATTTTATCAGAAACTTCAACGTACAATGATTAGTAGCAAGATAAGGGTTTACTCGCTTTTAAACGAGTCTGAATTCAATGTCTTCTCATGAGCTATCTATTGCAAAAAATCTTACTTACAGAAGATATTTGGTGCTACTTTTATTAACACTCAATAACATTGTAAAATTATTAACTGTGAACTCTTTTTTCATCAAGAAATTTGTTAAACTATGTTGCTATGTATTTGGGATAATCAATCTTGGCTCGAAATGGCGATGTCATTTGATCACGTTTGACGCAATAATGAGTATGAATTGGGTGTAGTCGTAATAGTAACTTGATTTCTTGGCGTATAAGTTCATTTTCTCAGAATATTCCTTATAGGTATTCAGTATGTAGATGATAAGCATATATTCTAGTAAATTCTGGATTAATGACTTTTGCTTAAAATTCTTATTATTCATTAATCTAATGTCTTTATTATTTATCGAATTAACTATCAATTTTATTATACAATACTGATCCGGTATCTAGGACTCTTTAGAGTTGATTTGCGTCTTTATGATGAAGTTATCTCTTTCGATGATTTCTTATCAAATAGAAAGATACCCAATTTCCATAGTAAATATGTATCTGCCGTAATACCTCTTAAAATAGAGCGTCAGTGATGCCCATTATTGCTCTCCAACTATTATTAAACATATATATTATGCAGGTCTTTAGTATAATAATAGTTCCAATCATCATTATCCATATAATCATATCCAACATATCCAGATGATTCAGATGTCACAACTGGTTGCATTAAATGAGCGTCGGGCTATAGCTACTTGAGAGATACTAGTGATGAACCTTCTAATTTAGAATCTGTATCAGATGACGTAGATGATGCCTAAGCTTATGCCTCAAACTCCCCCTCTCCATCATGTGAGAGCCTCAATCCCTAATTTATTTTAAAGTGCAGTAGCCCCCCTTTTTGACCACAGGTTTTAATCAAATCGAGATGTAAAATCGTAATTTAACTCATATATATTATTGACCATGAATCTCGTGACCTTAACAACTATCCCGCTTCTTAAAGATTGAAGTTATCATCATGAGCTGAAGGCCAGAGCTTTTTCCTTCAAGTCATGAGTTCGAATCCTGATTCCACTAAAGACGTGATGTGGAAGCTTAGTTAGCTGAGCGCCAGCTCAAGTGTGTGTGTGTGTGTGTGTGGCCCATTGTGTGTGTGGCAATGTGTGTGTCATCTCGATAGCAGTTGAGTTCAAATTCCAGTGCCATTTGCCAGTAACCCTTGCTTTTAGAACTGCCAGCCTGGATTAATGACTGAAATCAAATCTAAACATTAAAATTAATAAATTAATTATATTGTAATAATATAAATTCCTTAATTTTGATGTATCACAATATATTGTAATAGTCATAACTCTACAATACTAATTCGGTAAACTTTTATTTCACATTTATATTTCATTCATTAAATATCGGAGTTAAATGTCTCCCGATAAGTTTTGTTTTATTCGTAGTGTACAAATTAATTTAATCCTTCATTTTTCGTTGTATCATGTTGTTATTATATCATCTGATATACATAATTTATTTTGTCATTTTCAATGAATAAAGTAAATTAATTTCTGAAAATTTAATATTTGTATCGTAGCATTTAAAAAAAAATTATCTTAAAAATTTGAGGCATTAGGTATGCATGTAAAAATAAAGGCTTACTGACGTTATAATATTTCAATGAATCTGAATAAACATAATGGACATTATTGTTTGGGGATCTAGTTACTAACATAATTTAATCTTTATTCACTTTAGATTACACATCAATAAATAGTTATTTATTTCAATGGTGTCTTATATCTCTAGAATCATCAATTTTCAATCAAATTCTAAACATCAATAACAAATGAAAGCAAATGTCACACTCTCTTTGATACTTTAACTTCTATTATCTTCTCCAATTTTCCAATTTTCAATGACAAATGTGATATCTGATTTGAATTTTTTTACAAAACTTGTAAAAGTTTTGATAATGGTAGAAACAGGAGAAAATTTGAATCACAAATATTTTCAAATTTCATCGCCTGCAAGCGAAACAAACACGAGCTGTATGTTCTTACGAGCTGCATGGAAAAAGATATCTAAACATTACAACTTTCACCAACCATTTGATATCATTATTCCATCAAATACGTGCTGGAACAGCTAAATGAGCATTGAGAACTAAAAACCTACCAATAAAAAAATTCATAGGAAAACAAGAGCATAAAATTAATTTCCAAAGTGTGTATTTTCTTGAGGGGAGTTATTAGCGTTTTCACTAGCTCATTGATCGCGAATGCCACGAAGTATCCATTTCGTGAACTATATCAAACATCTCGAAGAATTCTTAATATTTACTTCCGTTCATATTAAATCATCAAGGTTATAAAATGGCCAAAGTCTCAAGAATCCTTGAAACAATAAATTTGTGCTTAAAGTGCAGTGCAGACTAGACATGCGTATATACAATGTGACACGACTTTGTTTAATATACAGAGTATATATATATCTCATATATTCTATAACAAAGAAACGACGCACCAGAAGGAATTGTGTCCGATGGAGACAAAAATTGATAAAGCTCCTGATGGTATCACCGTTATTACATGCCAAATCTGCTCCTGATTGTTATCAGGCATCAACATTGTAGTAGATGCAGTCATATCCCCTTTCAATCCTATCCCAGACATGCTTGAGTTGGAGATCTGGCTGGTCAAGAATGTTGATAATACTTAAGTTCACCATAGCATTGCCGTATGTAGTCACATTACACCTTGCTGAAAAAGGCCAGGAGTACTACAAAGACAGTAGCAAAGCAGTCTCAGAATAATGTGTACCGCAATTGCTATAAATTATGCCTCAATGTGACAAAGGTCAAGGGAAATGCTTTTAAGACCATAACTCTGGTTGAGTCTGTGACAATAGTGAAAGCAGGATCAGCGCTTTACCTGGGCGTCTCAGACGTCTTCCAGTGATCGTCGAGACTGAGGTGGAGCCAGGACTCTTTCTATACATCCTCAGTCATCATTGGCCTGGCCAAGCCAAGCACCATTTCTGTGGCTTGGCAGTGCATGACGTAGTGAGCAGGTATGTGAAGATGGTACGAGCAGATTTCGCTCTATCAGCCGTCTGTGAATGAAGATGTATAGTGGTGTGGGTCGCGTCGTGGTAGTTCATAATGATGATCAGACGACAGCTGATCTGTTGTCATCTGTCCTCCCGATCATTTGGCACTTTTTGCATTAAGATTGATAAGATTTCCCACTTGGTTTGTTGAATTCCTACAGTCTCAGCAATCGCAACAATCATTAACCGACGGTCAGATTGAAACAGATTACCGATTTTTTAGATGTAATCATCCGTTTTTGACTTAGAAAGATGATTCGGGTATGATTCTTCTTCAACGTCTTCTCGGTCATCTTGAAAAACGCTTAAATCACTCAAAAACATGTACTGGTGATAATATTAATTACCTTACACTTCCTTCAATAAATTATAAGTTTCAGTAGAGGTTTTTTTCAAGTTTCATATAAAATTTTACATCAGTTTGTTGCTCTGTTGTTACGCTTATCATTTTTCCTACAAAACTAAAAAGAATTACTCTAATACGAACGAATACGAACAATTTCACATTTGTGAACAGTGACAAATGAAAACACCCGAACAATAGTCTGATAAAATTCCCTTTAATCCTATTTCAAGACCATATTTCACCATTTAAAGTTATAATTATTGATATTATTGGCTCTATTGATCCATCATCTGCAAGGAAATATAAATGTGTGCTTTGCCCTATAGATCAAAATTCCAAATGGCTGGAAGCTATTCCTTTATAAAGTTTAATCACTAAACCCCCTTGTCATGCTTTATTCGAAATACTTATGCTAACTCGAATTAAAATATAATCAAAGGGGAAGCTTCATTTTTCCACTGAAAAAAGAACCACACAAGAGGCTCAAGTAATCAAATGTGTAGTAAAACGATTTGATAAAAACGAATACTTCATCAAGTGGAGAGAAGTGATCAATTTTGAAATTTTAAAGTCAATGCGATTTAATAATTTTTTTTCTATATAGGTATGGGAATTAATTCTTTGGATTAGGTTTGATAACTAATGTTTTGAAGTGTATGAAATTGATATTTTAAAGTGCATAATAATAAGTATCTAGAAGAGTAAAATAATAAAACTTCTAGTTATATAAGTGTATTCTAATTAAGATTTTCATAAAGCCTTAAATTAAAATTACTTCTTTATGTGGAAAAATAACTTCTTATATGTACAGTGGAATTATAGATCACTTTTAATGAAATTAAATCATAACAGTGGTATTTATGTAGAAAAGGGATAACTATCTTTAATAAAAATTATATCCTCTTTGAATGACTTATTATGATTTTTTTTATTATTATTTGAAAAAGATGACAACAGTTATTTCAATAAAAGTATATGTATTGTTATTCTTTCGTGTCACATATATTTTAGCGTTTTATATGTATTCATTGTTAAATTTAAGATTTTGGATTTACTTCATTTTATTAGAATTTTTAATTAGTTAGCATTAAAATTCTTGTATAATTGATGACGAAGAGTTTTATTTTCTCTTAATATTTCCTATATATGTTTCCTTGCCAGAGTCGCCATATATGTTGTTATTTCAGATTAATGATTGTGTGTCTTTCATTCCTCCTATTTCTTATCTTGGGGGATGGGTGTAATATTTGGCATATAAGTTACCGAAATATAAAGTTACCGACCCTCCCTCGCTGTTAAGAAAGGGTTAGCAAAGTAATCTAAAGCGAAGGAGAATGTACTCATGAGATAGAGGAAGGAGCGGGAACGAGCTCCGAGATTTATTTAACAAATTATAAATAAATCATTTTACTATTGTAAACTACTGGGTCTTAGTTGTGTCTAAATAGAAAAAGCAATCACTAAGTTCATTTTAGCTTTGTTCGCTTTTTCACCATATCCTCTTTTACTTCTTTTGGAAAAGAGATATTTAATATGTTAAAAAAAAAAGAAGAAGCTCTAGTTTAATTAGTAAACTTTCTCCGAAACGCAGTTCTTATTTTGTACTATAAATTTGATTTAAATAAGCTGACTTATTTCACTCTAAGTAAAAGGTTTAGTTTTAATTTATAATTTCCTTCATGAATGTTATCGATTTAAGTTAATATTTTTTAACAACCCCAGGTAGTTTACTTTTTTTATTATTATTTTAGAGTCATATCGCATCGAATAAAAAAATAATTAATTATGTGATCAGTTCAAAAACAAGATCGCTAATTGGGATGAAACAACGTTAAATTTAAAGTAACACAGTGCCTTAAAACTGATAAAAAAAATTCCAAAATTTTTATTCTTTCCGATTACTAGTGCAACTTTTAAAATACGTGCAAGGAATTTTACATTTGAAGCTTCATTATTTAGCAAGTTATTTCAGCTTTTCTGTTTTGTATTTTAAACAGAAACCAACACTTCGGTGGAATTTAATTCAGACGCTATCACACAAACCTTCGAAAATTTCTTTTTATTTAATTTTGGAGGGGATGTGAATATATTCTGAAATTCAGCGTGTATTCTTATAACAAAGACAACTCAAATTCACTAGGACCATGGAACAAGAGGTTGATCTTAAATTATGTTTCGCTAGTCTAAGTAAGTAACTTGAAACTGCGTAAGAAAACCTACTAGTATGACAGAATAAATAGATAGAGGAGTTTATTTAGGAAGTTAAATCACATGGGAATGTATAGATGGAAACAATTTTAAATTGATGTATTACTATCAGAACAATATTCTTTCAAAGAAAGACGCTGTCGAAGCCCCGAAAAGAAACACTTAAGCAACTTTATTTTATAACAAACAAATTTCAAACCTCATCATTTCAAATGACAAGCTGGAAAAGATTCTTGGTGTTTTTATCCGTTTAGATAACTTTAATGTGTGTGTGTGTGTGTGAGTGTGTGGCCAAAATTCTTTCGTATTCTTTCCTATAATCCTATATTCCATTTATATATTCTTTTCTACTTCAGATATATTTTATTTTTGGCTGTTTAGATATTTTTTATAAATTAGTTTTCATAATTTTAGTATATATATGTACTATTATAAAATTCGGTGTTCCCCGTAACTCCAGAATACAAAGTAAACATGCCCTGTAGTAGACCAAGTCACACATACATGTGTGGACATAAGCCGACCGTCTTCTGATTACAATGTCAAAACTAGAATTTAAAAAAAATATCATTTTTATTTTGGGGGGGGAGGGGAATTTGTTCTAGAACAAAAAATTCGCTTAAAAAAGTACATTGGTAGACCGCATTATTTCAAAATCGTGTATAAAGAGTTGAGTACATTATACACACACACACACACACATATATATATATATATATATAAGAGGATCCTTAATTGACGAATATATGATTTAAGGTTGAATAAGAACAACTTGGTTCACGTAAGTTTTTTAATTCAATTTTGATGAGAGAGAGAGGCATTAAGCGTTCATAATTAAAACGGGTAATGCAATATACAAATATCCACCTTCTCAGTTATATCATAAGAGAGCAGAAGAAAACATATTCTTACTGTTCATTCTAATTTAGAGTAGAGTTGTCTACGGATTTCTCCAGATCACGTGGTAACTCGAGTGGTATAAGATAAATGGATTATGGTTGATTTTTACGACATCTAATATTCTTGTAGGGTTTATTTCCGATAGATTCATGACTATGAGCAAGATGATTCAGAATGTTTTATGAGAGCATGGTCACATAAATTAGCGGATACTTTGGAATTATATCCTTAAATAAGGATGAATCTTTGAGTGAGTTAAAAATAATTCTTGTCTGGAAGAAAAAGTAAGGCATGCATTCGTATTTTATTCGATTTTTTAACAGCACTCACGGCTGTACGTTTCGTTTATTTTGATGGTGAAATTTTATAATTAGTAGTTTTAGTTGCTTGTTTTAAGTAACTGAAAATCAATTAACTTTTATCTTTTTAGTTGTAATGAATATAAATAATTTTATTGTAAAATTGTTATCAAATATTTAAAAATGTAAAATAAAATAAAAATTGATCTAACGTAATACGATCTTCAAGCATTGTAAACATTCTATTGATTATAAAATGAGTTCTGAAACAGCAAATTACGAAATTTCATCTTTACACATTCTCGAAGTACCGTGATCTTATAACTAATATTTACTTTATAGAACATTGTGTTAACATTTTATCTAGAATTAATTTTCTTTAGTCTAGAGATTGTAACGAAGTTTTAGTTTCTTTAATTAGACACCACGGAGAGAGATGTAAATGTGGAGGGTGGGGTGAAATACTTATGGAATGTTATTCTATTTTAAAGCAACACAAATAAAATTTAACTATACAAAATAGTATTAACAGAAATAGACACTACAAAAGTTAAAAGTTAAGACATTATATTTTTACAGAAATAGAATATAATAACATTATTAAGTAGAACTAAATGTGTGTGAGATTTGTAAAAGAAATCGATTAGTTGTCTATATTTTGATATTGAGTCCCCATGAGATATATTGTGGCATATATGAAATTAAAGATATCATGTTATCAAACAATTTTAAAGTATAGTTCTTGATGAATCAAAGGCTAAAATTGTTATAAGCTGGCAAGTAAACTTATTCAATCATTTAAAATAAACCGAATACTGATAATTTGTTCTTTAAATACTCTTAAACTGAATGAAATGTGTATTAACTATTGATTTTAAATGTGATCAAATCTAAATAAAAAGATAATTGAATTAGAGATAACGTTTCTATTCTGCACTGAACTGTGAACATACGTTAAAAAGTTATTAACACTAGGATAAACCATAATGCATTTTAAATTTTACTATTTGAAAATCATTTCATTTTTGATAATTTTATGCTTTTTGTTAAATATAACACATTATTTCTGATACTATTTTTATTTACACATATCACAGCTTATTGAAATTTAATTTAAATTTAATATTGATTTGGTTAAATAATTATTTGTATTTATTATTTGAAGACATGTAAACGATCTAATGATAAAACGGAACACTTCATCTAGTTTGTGAAAGTAAAAGCATCAGACATCTATTCAGTTAGCCTTATAATATTTACGAAACTTTAAGTATTTTTAAAACTAGTTCTAATCGGATAATGCTAAGAGAGCAAAAGATGGAGAATATTTAAACAGTTTGAATGATTAAATGTTCGAGGAATATCTACTTACGTCTTTAATGTTGAAGTGTTTGATAATATATTACTATTTTAAATATTTATTTAATTTTATTTATGTATATTCTAGTTAAATTTCGCTTAATGTATATTTAATGTTAATACGTAACTGAACGAAGTACAACAT
>BMAW01067071.1:0-12979 GCA_019974015.1 Nephila pilipes | reverse complement strand
TTTGGAAAAGCGTTGGAACGATTGTATCACCCTAAAAGGTGATTAACGAAAGGTGTTATGTTGATGAATAAAAAAAAATTTGCAAAAAAAATGTTGTTTTCAATTTTAGACTCGGGAGTTATTGATCGATGTGTTATAAGGCTCCAAGAAGTCACTAGCATCTTTTCTGTAGCAGTTGCGAGATCCAATGCATACAGCCATGTTACTCCCGTATCAATATACAGTGAAGCTTTAATTTTTTTTTATTTTGTAAATAGTCCGTTGATAGCTCGTTTTTACATTTTTTTTCTGGTTAGTATTTTGATTGCATTATTAGGATTTCATTCTACCATTATTCTTCTGCCATTTGGTTTCAATAAAAAAAATGTTGTTTTATTGAGAAATACAGCATTATAATAATAAAAATATGAGAAAAGCTCTTATTAAATTAATACTGATTAAAGAAAGAACCATTATTGATTTTAGAGTTAATAAGTTTTAATTTTTTTTATATTTCCGACAGAATTGTTTCAGTCGCTTAAGCTTTGCCCTTAACTGAAAGTTTGTACTAAAGTTTGATACAGTATATAGTTTTAGTAAATAAATATTGATGAATTTAGCTGTTCCAGATGACATATTATGGTCTGAACCCTTTCATCTACTTGTATCTTTTAATGAATAGCTAACAATATTTGGTAAGCAATCAAGAAAGCCAATCTCTTTCACTTTATCTTCTATAGTTCATGATTTTTTGCCATTATTTTGTTTTTGTTTTCTGAACATGTGCAATAGTTTCTTTATATTTAATCAAGAATATCATCTGCGATCTATGACTTAATTTATAAAAGATTTTCAATATAGTCTGAAAAGGATTTTTTTTTGAAGAAGGAATGTTTTATATTTATGTTATGTACATGAGAATACTTTAATAAATTTGATTTCCAGCTCCACTCTCCTTTTCCATATTATTTCTGAATGTAATAATCCAATGCAATTAGTTACAAGTCGTTCTTTCAATGTTAAGAATAACGAAAATCTTAAAAATATTCCGAAACTTGATGGAAAATATCAGAAAAGAAAATTTTGGATTGTTTCGTAAATGCTATGTTACCTTAAGTATTGAAGTAAATTAATTAATTTAATAAAGATTATACCTACGTACAAGCTTATTTTATTTGAAATTTGTTTTTATTTAAAAATTTCATGTTTGAGAATACAATCGCTTACTCTATATAAATAAGGGCCGCGGTAGCCTAGTGGTCAAGGTCGTGGATTAGCGGCCGGCGGTTTTCGTTCAGTCGCGGGTTCGATCCTTGGCCACCAAAGACCCGCCGTGTAGTCGGGGCTGATGCACGTTAAATCTGTTCGGGGCCCAAAGTACTCCCGTTGGCGTGGTGTGGATGTTAGGAGAGGGGGTGCCAGCTCAGGTGTCGCCCTCGTCACTTGACCGTGGTTCAAAATTACGAGGTCCGTCGCCAATAGCCCTCGTGTTGCTTCTAGTGTGACGTTAATAAAAACTAAACTAAAAACTACTCTATATAAACAAATCTTAAAGCTTATTATTTGGTTCTAAAGTAAAAAAAAAATTATAGTTTGCTTATATATTACAGAAAATGAATGAGAATTTTCATTACTTATGCGAGATAAAATAATATAATCCATATGGATTAAGCAATAAAAGATGTAAAAGTGATTGAATTTCATTTATTTCCAATGAAATGTAAAAAAGAAATTTAATTTGATTCTTCTTTCCCTTTCACGAATTCTTGCAGTTCTTAAAAACGATAATAAATTTCATTTAAATTAAATTCGTTGATTGAATCTAAATATTTTCAAACGGATATAAATTAAATATGTTTGATATTTTGCATTTACTTTCTTGTTTTCTTACAGGGAAGTAACACACAATCATAGCTTAGAAAAGTTAACTTAAATTAATTTGAATTTAAAATGACTGAACGGTGAGGGTTTTTACGGTGAAGCAAAATATAATGAACGAGAGATATAATAATAATATAACACTCTTACATGGCAAATAAATGCATGTAACATTATAAGTTATATTTTATAATGTATTAATTTAATTTTCGAAAGTTTTTGCTTGTTTTTTATTCTTATTATTCAGTGAATTGAAAAGTGTTTAAAAATATCGAGAAAAGAATTACTGAAAGAAGAGTAGAACTAATTTTCTGGGATTTAAATTAAACTCATAAGAATTGGAGTTATTTTTCAATACATAGAAATATAAAATAAATTAGCATTGCATTAGCTAATTAGAAATGGTAATAGATAATTCATGACTGCATAATTCAATACCCTTTGATATTCATTCCGGAAAACCATTTTTAAAAACACTAAGCAAAAGTTTTGGGTAAACCATAACCTAAAAACGTTTGTTGCCAAGATATGATATGAAATTAAATGTAACGTGGTTTATTTCATTTAAGATTTCGAATCGTTCATTAGATACATTTTGCTTTACAAATTGAAAAAAAAATTTAAAAAAAATACCGCAATAAGGCTTTAAAAGGGAGAAAGAAAGAGAATTATTTTGCATTTTATTTTATAATTTTAAAATGTTACTTTGAAATATATTTGAAGATATAATATTTAAATTTTTTAGAAGCTGATATTAAACACTCTTTACACATTTACAGAAATTATTAAGGGAACATTATAATTTTACAGCGTTTCTTAAAAACAACATATTTCAAAATATCTTCTTACAGGATTTATTAAATGCATAGAAAATATTTTTTTAAAATTTAATCATGTAATAGTATTTTTAATTTGCATTTTGTGTCGAAATCATTTCGTTAAAAGTAAGAAACATAACTATAGTTAGGTTCTAAAGATTTAAATTATAATATGTTATAATTATAATAATGACATTTAATTTGCTTAAAGTATATTTAACTTACCGTCTGCTTTTATTTTAGTAACCGAGGAGAATATTATCTGCTTTAATAATTTATCGTTTGCTCTTATTTTAATTTTTAATATAATAATTGATTTTTATGGCAGAATCGTATGTTTTTATTCTTTCTGTTGTTAACATTGTCAACGTTTTTTGTATTTGAGAATAATTTGCTTGTGAAAGTATTATTTATTTATAAATCATTCTTTTAAAATCATATAAACCCTCATTAAAACTGAAATTCTATCCGCTCTTCCAACATTTTATTTCTTAGCTTCAAGCATCACTAAATGAGTAATGTATTTATGACAAATAAGAACAAATGATTTAATATGTTGTTTGAGTTTCAGAATGTCATGTATTATATGAAATTTTATGGCAATAAAATCGAGACTAATAACTTGTTCATTTGATTTCCCAATAAGGAATTAGGATTCTAAAAGAACTTTAATATTTATTGAAATATAAGCGACTTTTCCACGTTTTTATTATAAATTTATATCATTATGATGGCTCGAAGCGCTTGTTCAAAAATAAAGCACGGGATATTAAACTGATTGAATTTTGTTTGTTGCTTATGATATTGAGAAACGTAATTTAGTTTCACTTTCGCTTTCTTGATTTATATGTATTTAGATGCATTTTCATAAAATAATCATTGACGATGAAATGCTGTAGTTTTTGAAAACGATAATATGTTTCTTTTGCCTTAAAGGGCTTTGACGGAGTCTAAATATATTTTCAAATGAGAAAAAGAAGTTAATCAATATTTAAAGAATTCTTTCTTTGTAATAACATGCTGTTATTTTGAGAAAATGGCGTCAACAAAAATACGTGGGCCTAAAATAAAGGATACCTGGAGTCATATGCGAAAAATTATGAATATGTTATAATGGCTACATTTAGGTTGTTTAAGGTACACATCTTTACTTTGCTTGGATATATTTATTATTTTCTCATTCGCTTGTATTTTAAAATCTGAACTGAATATTATTGTCTACTTTAGTAATTTAACGTTTGCTCTTATTTTAATAATTAGTTCAACAATTGATTTTTACTGCAAAATCGTCTGTTTTAATTCTTTCTGTCAACATAGGAAATGATTTTGCACTTTATATTTTCTCAAGTGAAACAGTACAATGTATTAGGAATTTGAAGAAGAAAATTTTTTTCCTTGATAGTGATATTGCTTCTGCGGAGAATTGGGCTCGGAAGAAAGCTTACTCTACGCTAACTAATATTCATTTCGAATAATTTTAGTTTTTTCGACAACTTAACATTTATTACTTTCAGCAGAGATTTCGGTGACATATAGAATTACTCTGTAAAATTACCCTATAATAAACAACCAGTTATTTAGCTAGTTTATTTTAATCTTTGAATTGTCGAAATCAAGATAAATTAGATATTTGTGGAGCACTTAATTTAATTCTGCTCAACTGAATGTCATAATAAAGATACCTATTTATCATTAGAATTATATATAGAAGATATTAATGAAAGTAAACTTCTAACCACAAAATCGGAGTCAAGTGTACACGCTCTGTACATCTTTTTTCACTCCTCTAATATCTCTAACATTCCTATGAATCTCTGTTTCTCCTATATATCCTCTTTTTCCTCCTCTATTCCAATCTCTACACTTCTTATACAGTAAAGTTAATTAACATATACTACCGTTCTTTTACAATGCGATGTTCTTAAATCAAATATCATACTAAAGCAGTCCTAGAGGTTAGTGTTGGAAATAAATTATTCGGATACCTCCAGGAGGCGCCTTGTCTCGTGTAAGTGAGAGCGTACGGGATCATGAATAATATTTCAGAGTACATTTGGATCGTGACCACGTAAAGCGGGTTATTCCTTGATTAAATGTAATTTCTTCTGACCGCTAAATCAGGTTGAAATATGGGGAGTTTGGAAACCCTCGTATAATTTTTAAATAGTGTAATTATTGGTTTATGTGTTATTGGCGCGTAGAGACTGTAAATAAACGAGTTTAAAAAGAACCAGCTCTCCCACCTTTCCTTGTTGGATTATTGTTCACCATAGTTTGTTACGTGTACATGTGGGTGAAAACCCTTTATTGCATTATTTAGAAATTTATGTATTACAGGGCTCTTTCTCTCTCTCTCTCTCTCACGAATGACCAGATTTTAAACATTTACATTTCCGAAATTATAACACATATTAAAATAAGTGATACGCGAAATTATTGAAAAATATACCAAGTGTTTTTCCCACCATTGATTAATGGACGACAGCACATTCATAGAATGCTGTGATTGAAATCCAGAAATTATGACAATGTTAGAGAAGAGTTTGCGCGAATTAGAATATGCAGAGGTTTTTTTTTTCAGTTACTTTTGTGAAGAGTACATTTAGAAATCGTTAAGGAAAGGAAGCACCAATTCGCAAGAATATTCTGCAATGCTATCGACAATTTAAAGATACAGGTTGCTTGGACAGAAATGAAAGTAGTGGTCGTCCATGCGCCTTCTAAGGAACTGTGGAGAGGGTGATGCTTGAACTGTAGAGTTTTGTTCGAAGTTCACGGAAATCTACCACAGCTGCAGCCAAAAACACTGATATACACCACCGATCTCGGAAACACTGCAAGAACTTAAAAGATCGCATTTGTACAGGGTTAGGAACCATTGAGAGTGTGATACTACAAAATGTATGGGATGAAATTGATTACTGATTAGACATTTGTCGTGAAAACAAAAAGATCGCAGATGAAATACTTGCAACTGAAAATAAAAATGGAATAATTTTCTTTATTTTAGGGAATCACGCATTGTAATATCAGTAACAATTTCGAAAATATAAATTTTTAAAATCCAGTCATTCATTTGGGCTAACCCTATATAATCCCATCAATACTTAAGACAAATGGATTCAGTCTATATGTGTTTTCCGAATTTCATACAGTTAGTTGGAATAGGGTTTTTGAAATCTATTGACATATTATTGAATTTAAAAAATATTAAAAACCCTCATTGAAAAAAATGACCTTTATAGTGTTAAGGTGTATTGAGAATTCCTAGAAGTGGTACTTTCTGGATTTTTCTCAACTTCCAGGTGGATAACTCACTAAGTTTAAATATCTGACTAAAAATAAATTTACTTTTTGAACCTGTAGATTTGTTTATGGTAGTGGACCAGCGATTGGTGGTTTTCTTCCAGTTATGGATTCGAGCCTTGATGCCACTGAAGATCCGCCGTGTAGTCGGGCCTGATGCACGTTAAGTCTGTCGAGGCTTAAAGTCCTTCCTTTGGCATGGTGTAGAAGTTTGGAAAGGAAGGTTCCAGCTCAGGTGTCGTCCTCCTCACTTGGCCGTGGTTCAAAATTACGAGGTCCGTCGCCAATAACCCTCGTGTTGCTTCTAGTGCGACGTTCATTAAACCATTCAATCTCGAACATTCAAAAGTAATATGTCAATCGAAAGATAATAATTCCAAGAATGTTACTAAATAAATCTAAGAAAATCGATTTTTCGATCATTTTTGGGATACCACGTCACTTTAAAATGTCTTATCTGATCAAATTGTTGTACTAGCATCTTCTGCTTATGCTCCACGAAACCCCAGGGTCGAAATTCCCTTCCAATTACATCCATACTCGAAATACATTCCACAGTCGATTCGCCGAAACGGGCAAATGTATTCATTTGCCAAGGAGAAGACGAACTTTCTCTCTATACATATCTCCACTTCAAGCACTTTGTAGCGATCTGACACGATAATATTGGTGGATTGTAAAGGCTGTTCATCGTTAGGTTTGTCGGAAGCCTATTACCGAACGAAATCATGAATACAGGCGGCGTTAGTTCGAAGCAGATCGGATACTGCTTAGAATCCATTTGCATTTTGAATGGCTAATGCAGATCGACTACGAGAAACAATGAACTCTGGCTCCGCCCATGCCACGTGGTATCCGACGAGTCTATTAAGCCGTTTTCGACAAGAGTGCGATTATGTACCAGCATAATAGGTTATTACATTACACTGTCAAAAGCGTAGTTTGCCCTTCTACCCAAGCCATGAAATTAAGTTTCCCTTTTTTTAAATCAAATCAACAGGGATAGTAATAATTAATTATTTTTAAGGTATGTGCTCGTAATTATGTTCTTGTAAAATGAAATAAACAGGTTTATTTAATTCGTAGATCTGTGCAAAAAATAAGATCAGAAACTGAACTGTCAGTTTTTAAATATGTATCTTTGTATTTGTATATTTCACGTTTTTTGTCGTTTAATATTACAACATTTAACGTTATAACTTTTAAGTTATATACATTTAACATCACAACATTTGACATTATTACCTTTAATCTTCATACATTTAACATGTTCACATTAAACCTGTATACAATTAACATACATATAAATTACATACATTTAATATTACATTTACCCTTCCTACATTTAACACCACAGCATTTAACTTCATTATGTTTAATGTTAATACATTTAACCTATACCCATTTAACAATACATCGTTTAACGTTAATATTAACATTTTTACATTTATAAACAATTAACATTATTACATTCAGCATTATTATATTTAACCTACATACATTGAATATTATTACATTAATCATAGATATACTTTTAACATTAATATCAAACTCACCTTTGTATCATTTAAGGGGACACAGTATCATGAAAATCTACAAAATATCGAAAAAGTTTTATTTCATTAATTTAATATATATATATAAAATTTCACAGCTCAACGGCGATTTATTTAAGTTGATTTTATCAGGGTGGTAAATCATTTCGTTTACCTTCAAAATTTTCAACTGCTTTTTATTTTTCCTAACGGCCATGTACTTAAAGTGCTAAGACTTTTTTCGCAGTGGCCGCGGTAGCCGAGTGGTTATGATTGCGCATTCGGGGCCGGCGTTATTTTCATCGATTTGTGAATTCGATCCCTGTTGCCACCGAAGACACGCCGTTTAGCCGAGCTGATGCGCGTTGAATCTGGTCGAAGTCCCAAATCCTCCCGATGACGAGGTGTGGAAGTTTGGAGAGGGTAGTGCTAGCTTTGGTGTCGTCCTCGTTATGTCCTAGATTCAAAATTACGTGGTACTTTTCCATTAGCCCTTGTGTTGCTTCTCAGTGCTTTAACAAACAATTACGCCATCTTTTTTTTAAATCAATATAACATTTCTAAAATTTGCTAGTTGTTTGGCATATTATGTTTGATGATTCTATGCATGGAGTAAGGATTTAGAAAACCATTTTTTTTTTTTTGAAAAATTCTCAAAATTCGATATAGCTGCTTTTTACAACGTTTTTCTGAATTTCACTTGGTGTGTGTGTGTGTGTCATCAAATTTTCCATCGTTAATTTAACCAACTTCCCATCAAGATAGAGCTTTGAAGTTTTGGGAATCGTTCATACTCGCCTATCAATGCAATATTTAGACGTTTGCGACAAGTTTTAACTCATATTTTTTTAAATGATGCAGTTTAGCCCAATCACTTGGCGCAATTTGAATAATTGCCAAACTTGGCGAAATTTTTTTTTTTTTTTGGCTGAATGTTAAGTCCGCTTCGAGGGACCAATTTAGCAACATTTGGCAAAATACCGCCAAATAGTTCCTGTCTCCAAGAGTGGTTTGACTAAACTGTATTCCAACCATTGAATTTACCAGATTAATTAATTTTAGTTAGTTTTAACGTTGTTATGTATTTCACTTGGTGTGTGTCTGTATGTGTGTGTATCAGTGTGTCATCAAATTGTCTATTGTTAATTTAACCAACTTCCCATCAAGCTAGAGCTCTGAAATTTTGGGAACCGTTCTTATTTGCCTAACAATGCAATATTTAGATATTTGTGACCAGTTTTAACTAATATTTTAATAATTTTTTTAATAAACTTTGCCACCATATAAAAACGTTGTTTTTAAAAACGTTGGTTTTTATTTCGAATTATTTTTTTTTTAGTTGTGACTGATAAAAAAGTTTGAAAAACTATAATTAATACTAGTGCAACTATACCCATGCACAGAATTGCGAAAATACTTCTACAAAATTAAGCGTTAAAATATTAATGTTTTTAGAAGTTGTAAGAATTTTAAAATATTTAAGCGTTTTGAAAGAAAAATTAAAATTTCAATAATTCTTTTTAAGTACATCTAATCTTTTCTTAAGTACATCTAATTAAAAGATGTTACTTATAGGATACTGTGTCTCCTTAATAATTAAGATAAATTTACGAAATGCACATGTATATTACCTCGAAAAGTATTAGGATTTTTAATTAAAAATTCTATGAATAATGTTAATTATTCGTCTTTTTTGTTGATAACAAATGCATTAATTTTGGGAGATGTATCTAAGAATCAACTCTCTTTATTAGAAACATCTTACACAACCGTTAAGATTAAATCTTACGAAAAGTTTCATCCTGTCTAGACATTTTAAGTAGATAAACATTTTCCGAGATTCTTTTGAATTTCGTTATCAGAAAAGATGTTCAGCATTATTTGTTCATTGCAGTTCATAAGATTCTTATGTAATTTCGATACCCAGATAAAAGCAAAATCGTAACCACTTTCATGCATCCTGAGCAAAGAAGTTGTGACAAACTGACTAGGAATTCTAAATCTTGTTAAGTAAATCATGTGTATAAAAAGATAAGTTACTTCTTGTGCTGAGTTATTTTCAACAAAAATATAATGGAAAAAAAGTTGAGTAAATTACTACTATTTTTAAATTCCTACTATTCGCTCACACTCTCTCTGTATATACCTTGTTCAAATTTTCAATCGTTAATAAAATACTTTTTATTCATCCATTCAAGTTCAAATACATTTTCTTAAGCTTGTTGGAGATGACACTTGATGTTAATACAGTTTTTTCAAATATCAATTAATTTAATTGGTGAAAATGCAGTTTAGCCCAACCACTTGGCGATTTTTTTTTGGCTGAACGTTAAGTTCAAATAATTCCTGTCGCCAAGGGCAGTTGGGCTAAACTGCATTCCAACCATTTAATTTACCGAAGGAATTAAAAAAACAAGCCAATGCTTCTACTATGTCATTTGTCTTGCGATGGCAAAGTTGGTAGAGCGTCGGCGTAACATCTTAATGCCTTCGGGTCGAAGCATAAATTCTTTTTATTTGATTTGCAAATAGTTTACTTAAATTTAATACGGCAGAAAAAAATTTCTCTTATATAAGATATTTTAGCGGGATATAAATTTAGGAATAAATACCGTCAGCGACGAAGCATGTAGATCGCTGGAAAAAAAATTTCTTTTGCCACTTAATATAGCGATTCTGCTGCATGTATATACATATTTATATTAATTGTAATTATTTAATAAAAAGTAGTTAAAATAAAAAATTTCTTTTCGGACTTAAGTAGGAATTGACTTAATTTTTTTTATATTACTTGTTTGATTAAGACTATAAGTCACTCATGTAAAAAATAGCTTTGATGAAATAGAAATAATGTCATGTTTCCATTTTTCCCATTGATAAAAAGGATTCGTTAATGGGAAATGTAGAGCTGAGATTCTTCTGGTTACACTCAGTCTGTTAAACTTAGGGAATTCAAAAGCGAAAGTGAAAATAAACAGAAAAAGTGAGTGATAAAGTGGAATAAAATATTTGTCAAATAAACTCGTGACGTGGAAATTTAACTTTCATGAAAAGGAAATTATTTGGCAAAATAATACATACACTTAGTCACAAAAGTAAGTATGCAACTCATAGCTTAAGTGAAAAAGCTCTAGTTCTCAAATAAATATAAGAAAAATATTATTTTGGAGAGTGTTGTTTATAGCTTCTGATTCAAGTCGTAAAGTAATGAAAAATAAACCAAATCATTATATTTTAAAAACCTTTAAGAGTAATTTTGTTAACTACCAGTAGAAATTTAAATCACAAAAGTATGTATGCACTCTGAATTTTTGACTTTTAAATAGGCTGAATGAAACTTCTCGAGTGATTTTTCGTATTTCAGTGATAAGTTTAGCAGTTCTGCTACAAAGCTTGTAGGTTTGAGCTTTAAATACATCAACAATTCACCAATGCCTCCACGTGGAAAAGAATTATCCAAAGATCTAAGGGATGCAATGATAAAGCTCTATAAGGAAAGCAAGTCCCAAAGGCAAATCGCTAAAATCATAGGCAGAAGTCCTGCAACAGTGCAAAAAATCATTGAAAAGTTCCAGGCTGAGGGAAATACTCTAAACAAGCCAAGAACAGGACGACCGCCCATTTTGACGGATCGAGAAAGGCGAAATATTGTTGGAAATGTGAAAAAAAATCCGATGATTAGCGCACCAAAATTGACAACTGATGTGAAAAACAATTTTGCGAAGTCATGCAATCCTGAAACAATTCGCCGTGTGTTACGGAAGGAAGGATACCATGGTCGAAATATGCGAAGAAAACCATTTGTAAGCAAAGTGAATCGCAAAAAGAGAATAGATTTTGCAAAAGAAAATGTAAAGCAGGACACAAATTTTTGGAATTCCGTGATTTTTTCGGACGAAAGTAAATTCAACATCCACGGGTCAGATGGACACCAAAAAGTTTGGAGGAAAGCAAATGCAGCTCTAGAATCAAAGAACATGAGAGGAACTGTAAAACACGGTGGTGGTTCGATTATGGTTTGGGGTTGCATGGCAGCAACTGGAGTAGGAAATTTAGTTATAATCGACGGAATAATGAATCAATATAGCTATTTGAATATTTTAAAGAATAATCTAAGCCAAAGTGCTTCTAAATTGGGACTCGATGGATCCTTCACTTTCCAACAAGATAATGATCCCAAACATACTGCTCGGGTTGTTCGGGAATGGCTGCTATATCACGTGCGAAAACAGCTAAAAAACCCACCGCAGTCACCTGATCTTAATCCCATTGAACACTTGTGGGATTATCTCGATCGCCAAATTAGAAAACAAGAGATCAAAACTAAGAATGATCTAAAAAAAGCCCTTTTGGAAGAGTGGCAGAAAATACCATCTTCTGTCACTCAAATTTTAGTAAAATCAGTGCCATCTATTTAGATTGAGAGCTGTTATAAAGGCCAAAGGCTATCCAACAAACTTCTAGATTGAGAGCTGTTATAAAGGCCAAAGGCTATCCAACAAATTACTAATTTTTTTGAAAAATTGTAAAATTTGCAATATTAATGTCTTTGTTTTTGTTTGCATACTTACTTTTGTGATGTAAATTACATCCTATTTTAAGTTAAGCTCATCTTGCTAATTAAATATTTGTACTTTTCAGATATTTTTCATTTTGTAATTAAGCTAGATTTTGCTGTAATCGAAATAAATCGTTAATTTGAAAACTCTAATATTGTAGGTCTGTTTTTTTTCATAGGACATCATCACATACACTCTGCATACTTACTTTTGTGACTAAGTGTATGTCTAAAATTTTCATGTCCAGCAATATGAAATATCAGAATTATGTATTAATACAAAAGCACTGAAATAAAAATCACAAATTCTTGCAATTACTTGAAAAAACACGATATTAAAATAAATAAACTTATTTCAGATAACTTATTTTGTAATATTCTTAACTTTATATATCAATAATCAAAATCTTTCCAAATCAGAATTGGTTCAATTAATTTAGGTATTTTATAAATAAAACTTTTGTAGCTTTTAATTTGATCCACAATCTTAAGAAATGTTATTTTTGAATTTTTCTTGCTTCATTGTTATTTTGGAGTTATAAGTTTCGTGCTTTCGGTAATAATATTTATTAATTCTTCGTGGTACTATAGAGAAAACTGATAGAACTATTTCAGTAAACTTCCTAGTAATGACCATAAGTAAAGCCAGATCCTTAAAAGAAACCAGACTAAGAAATATTTTATTTTTCCTTTCTCATCAGGCATAGTTGTTTCTTTCCTCATGAGAGGTGTAACAAAAAATAACTTAAGGGAAACAGAAGACAACTAAATATAACAAAAAGAAAATAAGATGTAATTTGCTACTACCATTTAATTAATGATGTTAAATATTTTTAGTGATTTGGGTACTAACACATCAATCAATAACTCCCGAGACTAACCCAGAGATGGCGCTCGTAGTAAAC
>BMAW01067064.1:13028-58410 GCA_019974015.1 Nephila pilipes | reverse complement strand
GATTTTTACAGCATAATTATGGCAATGAATTACGTTAATTATTTATTGATAGAGATTAAAGTGCATTTAAATGTTACGAAAATATGTTTTGGTATCTTAAGTAGTGTATTTCATGTACCGTAAGTAGATTATAACTAGGCATTGTATTTTCTTAAGTCTAAAACATTTAAAGATTTTTGCTGAAAATAATGAAAACTAATACTGAACTATTTAAAAAAAATATCTGTAGCAAAGTAATAAAAAAACATTTACCCAAAAAATATTAATGTAATAAAATAAAGTACTGTTTTAATTTTAATTGATCCTAGCTGTTTGAAAATATCTAAAACCTGAAGATAAGTATAAACAATGTATTGTCCCATTAAGAATTCCCTTCCTATACAAATACTTTTGCTTTCATCTTTTATAATTTTTTTAAGAAAATAATTTGATTCAATTTAATGTTCCAATCAAACTTTCTTTGAAATAAAATCCATAATAAATGACTCTTAACTGTAGAGTCATTTTTGAAAAATTAATTGAAAAATTGAAAAATTTAGTTGACTTTATTTCTTTTGAATTTAAATTTAATATTCCTAGTTTATGATTTTGTGGTCTAAATGTATGCAAGTAATGAGACCTATTTACTAAATTTAAATGTACATAAATGAAGAGAGCTTAATAAATGAATTATACCATTCATTATGTAAATAAAATTTAATCAATTTTTGTTTCACAGAGATGTTAATTGAATCACGAGAAAGAGATCACTGAAATAAAAGCACGATTATAAGCATCATTACTTAATTTTTTTTTTTCAAAGTGCAGCTTTTGGTTTAAATGATGCATTAAGTAAACTAACGCACATATTGTTTTGGGAATTCGCTATTATTATTATTATTATTATTCTCAAACTAAATGTATTAACTACGAGCAAAAATAAATACTTTTGAAGTATAAAAAAATCAGCAGCTTTCAAATTACGTTCTTTGCAACCATGTATTCGTTCTGTAAATTAACTAATTACTAATGTTCCAATTAAATGAAACAGTTGCTTTTTCATTGTTTTTATAATTCTTCAGTGTATACTGGAACAAATAATCCCCACGAGCTTAATTAACGGAAGAAAGAAAATATAATTAGGACAAGTGTATCAGACACCCTTCAAATCTAAGTAATACAATTATAGGATGTATTGGCAGAAAGCTAAAATTTCCTATCATACAGGTCACATTTTTGTTATTTATCAAATGAGCTTCCGTTACAGAGCTTAATCGCCTATTGTGCTTTTTTCCCCATTTTTTCTTTTCGCAATAGACCATTAACGAGAAATACTGAAATGAAACTTACGTGAGAAAAGTTTCTTTTGTTCCTAAATAATTAATATTTTTCTCCCACGCAGTTGCCTAGAGAAACAATGTTAATGATTACACTTAGAATGAAAACAGACAATCAATGTTTTTCAGATTGTAATTAAGATGGCAGGATATGAATCATTTTTTAAATCAAGAAACTATTAATTAAGAAAACTTCCTCTCCGGATTCTTAATTCGGGTATTCTATTTAAATAAAGTGCACCTTTTCATCCGAGAATTATGAAGAAAAACATTAGAAAATATTTTTATTTCTGCAATTTCTTGTTTATTGAAATATGTTTGTAAAATCAATACTTGTAACGGCTTTACTATTAAATTCGATTATCCTACTTCACGACAGAAATTAGTTGAAATTTATGTACTCCGACCCATTAACAGGTATTTTACTGAAGCTCCTACAATAATCAAACGTTAATTACATCATTTCTAGATATTGTGCGTCATAGTAATTGTTTTTCATTCTATGAAATTCAGATTAATATGTTTTTCGAAGCAGTTAAGAGAAGATTTCAATTCCCTTTTTTCTTTCTATTTCACATAAACGAATCATCATTTCTTGGAAAAAGAAATGTTCTAGTAGGAATTCATTATTTTTGTTTGTCACAGATTATTTTCAAGTTCTTAGATATATGTGCAACCATTTTGTATTGGTCAAATTGTGAGACTTATGAAATTTTTTCTTGTATACGTGATTTCTAAGACATTATATAGGTTATTTTGTGCAACTTGGATCTCAGACAAGGACGTAGCAAATAAAACTTACCATTCCAGAAATTAGGTAGAAAAAAGGCATTACTAGACAATAATCCATTAAGAAGGTTGGTTGATAAAACCAAAAACCCAATTACTTTTAAATATTTTAAGTATTATTGTATAAAATCATTTTTTTGTGTGATTGACATATATTGTAAAAATAGCATACATGACCATAAATTTATTTACTAGAATTAACCGGTTACTCTGTAATTTTACAAAAATGTTCGTTGCATAGAAAACTTATACATAGATGTTGAAACTTACATTATCGCTTTATTTATATTAATAATATAGCGCTTAAGGTTTCCCGTCTACCGGCCCTTTAGATTTCGTGAACGCAATGTTAATCCTATGGAATTTCTACTTTTACTCTCAAATCATTACTATTTGATCCGTTTGAATATAATAAAGTGCATCTGAAAGAGTAAAAAATAATGAAGGCTTCTGTGGAATTACTTTTTTCCTTCAAATTTTAAAATTTTTTTAGCTCTAATTTAATGATTCGTTTGTGATTTTTTCGGTCTCTAAAATACTTCGAAATATTTTTAAAAATCGGAGGAAAAAAGTAATTTCACAGAAGCCTTCGTTACTTTGCTCTTTCAGATACACTTTATTGTATTCAAATAAATCAAACAGTTTAGATTTGAGAGCAAAAGAAGAAATCCCTTAAGATTAATATTATTTACACGAAATTAAAATGGCTCCTGGACAGGAACCTTAAATGGTCATTTAGTAACCATGAATAACGATTATAATGGTTTAAAGAGTCGGGATGTGTTTCATTAAGACTAATCATGAAACAGAACAAAATTTATTGTACTGAGGAACCCTTCAAAATGACATATTGTAAAATTGATAATATTAAATTAAAATAACTCATACACTATGATCTACTAATAACTGGGTAATTAAATCAATACCAAAGTGTGATAAATATAATAACACATTACTCCACGTGTTTTTAATATTTTTTTTTAGATTTACTGATTGAAGTAGCCGAATGATCATGAGCTCGGGACCTGCATTTTTTCCATCGAGTCGTAGATTTGAGTCCATATGGCATTAATTACCCACCGTGAAGTGGAACATATTCAAATTAAATCTGTTCGAGGTCACAAGTAATCACTTGGCGAGGTGGGTCTGAGATTGGAGAGGGAAGTACCAGCTCAGGTATCGTTTTCGCTACTCGAGTGAGGTTCCAAATTATGAGGTCCTTCGCCAATAGCTATCGTGTTGTTACTGAGAATGACGGATAAACAATTAAAGTATATGACTATGTTTCTCATGCTGATTTAGACAAAAATTTAAGGAAAAAATATATGTATAGGTATATTTTGAAAAGCATTCTGTAATGATTCTAAATCTGTGTATTTTTCCTTCTACGGTAAACAGAATCAATTTAAACAGAAATTATTCTAAGACCCCACAGAGTAAAATGAACCCAATAGTTTCATATAAATTACCTGAAGTAGATTTTTCACAGTGTTTTATCCAACGCAAAGCAATCTGAATAAAATTTTATTTATAATATGCTTTATTAGCAAGCCAAAACAGTTTGATAAAGTTTCTAAGCTGTGTATTTACACAGAAACAATTGGCAGCAACATCTTTTTTTTTTCTGTTATTGCAGGTAATTATGTATTAAAACAGTGTAATCGATTTTATAATGATCGCAACACTACTGCAAAAATGTAGTCTCAGCCCGTTACAAAAAATTGTGTAGAATAAAAATCAGACCACCAGAGAGAATAAAAATTAGATTGAGGAGTAATAAGTCTGTGCTACGAAAGTGGGGAATTTTAAATATTTGATATTAATCATGAAATAAATAAAATAAAAATCGAAACTTTAAATGCCTTTTCTGAAGAATATATTTTTTGTCAAAATTTTAATACGCAAAGCACGATTTCTCAAAATTTTATGAATATATTACTGTACAATTGCGTATACATATTGCACCAAAAGTTACAAAGGCAATGGACAATGTAGTTTGACGTAACATGAAAAACGGTTTTTTTAATTTATGAGTTTATTGTTATAGATGCTAATGATTTCTTTTAAAGTTTTGATTGAAAACGTGTGATGTCTGTATGTCTGTGTGGGAACCATAACTTTGCGTAAATACAAATCTATCTAAAATTATAGTTCATTGCCCTAATCACTATTTTATGTATGCTGTATAAAAATAATTTAAGAATGTGAATTAGAATTTCATGCAGAGCTTTGTATTTTTTTATCAAATCTTACCGTAGTTACTAAATTTCAATTAATGTAATTGTTATATAATTTTAAGATTGGTGTTATTCATTGTTTTGAGTGAAAATCATCAAGAAAATGTGCTAAAATTATTGATCAAAATCAATTTTAAAAGTTTGCTTCTGAACCGAAGCGGATATCCAATCAATCACACAACTTTAGATTTACTACTTTATAGACTACTTAAACATAAAACCTTCAATACATTTACATATAAATTAGACTTTTGGCATTAATATATTTGAGGATGCAAGCTATTTATGAAACATGTATTTTTAATGTCACTTCATTTTATGAAACAAATGGATGCTAGAAAATGGGTCTTAGGGATGTTTTTGACTTATGCGATGAATCAGGACGAAATTATGGAATACATTTTCAAATACAATGGAAGACCTAATATTAAAATAAGTTCACATTGATATAACACGCATATCCATGCATAATTCTATGTTCTTAAAATTTTGAAATATTTTATAAACTGCTATTTCTCATTTTAATATGTAAAATAAAATATGTGTTTATATTTATGGCACAGGAAAATTACTGACACACATATTTTGCATAGCAAGCAAATGGGTTCATTTCAATAGAAATTAGAAGTTTAATAATATATGTATGTTGATGACAAGAACTGCTGTCGCCTCCTTTCAGTAGAATCTTTCTGTAAGTGACGTCATATGACATGACTCGATGTAAAAGAATTAGAGAGAACCAAGAGGCGAAAGATAATGGTAGAATGACAGCCTTTTAAATATTTAATTTGAAAACATGTCAAATATTTCTGTGTCAAAATAGTTATGTTGTGCAGTTTTGCTAAATTGTTAAAGTGCTCGAATATAGATTTACAAAATATTCTCTTTGACGTATTATTTATCAAATTATCCAATAATTACAAGACATGACTATATGGTAATATAGTTAGAATGAAACATAGATGTTTTCAATATATAAATGTATGCCAATTCTTGCCTTATTGGTATATTTCTTGTCATTCAATCCCCTATTTGAAATTACGTAAAGACAGATTTATTTGGCATTATTTATCATGTTTAATGAAGGTTTGTAAGAAAAACAAAGTATAGACTCTGTATCTATTAAAGTTAAATGTACTATTTAAAATAAGATTAAATTTTTAAAAATATATTAATCCACTAGCTATAAATTGTTATCTATGTTGAAATAATTGCTTTTAAAGATAATTTAATTCAATTCTCCAGTAGCGATAGTGTGGAAAACCTTTTTATTCATATCTTAATTTTTCAGAATTTAATGTTATATAGTGTTCAATACGAACTATATTTGTATACACCTACAGTCACTCGTGTAAAGTTGGCATAGTTTTTGTATCTCATCTTATATACAGAATTTTTTTTGTTGGTTTTATTAATGTTGCACTAGAAGCAACACGAGGGCTATTGGTGAAGGACCACATAATATTGAACATCGGTCAAGTGACAAGAACGACAACAGAGCATCTCCTCTCCTAACTTCTACACCTCGTCAACGAGAGGACTTTAAGCCTAAACAGATTTAATGTGCATCAACCACTGCTACATGGTGGACTTTGACCAAGCATCAAGGTTCAAACCTACGTCTCGTCAAAGACCGTCGACCATGACTACTAGGATACTGTGCCCACTATTTGTTCTGGAAATTATGATCACAATAAATTCATGTAACCAGCAAGGTAAGGTAAATATTTGGGTGAAAAAATTTGCGTGTTATAATTACATGATTAAATTAATTAATTCCGAAGAATTAAATCCTTAACCAGTTAAAAGTTTTCACATTTCCGATCAAAAATCCCTTAGAAAAATTCTAATTCTATGTTCCTACAATTTCAAATAATTTTAATCTTCTTCTAATTTTAATAATGTGTAATTCTAAGAATGGTTCTAATAATTTTAAGTGCTTGAAACATTTTTTCCTGCAAATAAAATAATAGGGTTTTTCCTAGTTTGGAAATTAGAAAAGAAAAAATTGCCTAGAAATTGCTCTTTCTCTCTACGTGAACGCCTCTAACACAGAAGTTGAATTGACAATTGGGCATGAGAAATTTAATTCAATTACATTATTTTCCATTACAATAACTACATTTACATTTACTTACTTACCGTATCAGTCTAATTTAAAAAAAAAATGTGGAAAAGATACATGTATCATAGAGAAAAAAAGCGATAAAGAAATCTGATTACCCGTAAGGCGCACGGGAAAACCATGCAAACGTGGCAACGCAAAACCCGTGCTTTAATGATTAAAGGAAGGAAACAATGCATGAAACGATAGTCGCTACACTGTCACTGAAGTAAGTTTTGAATAATTCAACATTTTAGTAAACAAGTTGGAAGAAAGATTCCTGACAACGCCGGTTGTTCTGGAAATCAGATGATTTCAAGAATTAAATCACTCTTTTACGTACAGCTAGTTAATCTTATCATCTTATCGCTGCTGAAATGCTCATAGATGTGTCTATAGTGCTCAAGAACGAAATATGATTTGTCGCAAACTGCCAGATCCATCTATATACGCACGGAACTACACGATGGTGACATCACAATCAACTTCTGACATTCTGCGGAATGTGCAGGTAGCTGTGGATGCTAAATATCGGAGAGAACAGTTTCACGACAATCGACTGAAAGCGGATCATACACAAGCTGCCCTTCATGAAGAGTGTTAATGACGCCAACTCGCCGACGGGGAAGATTGCGATGGTTACTCAACCAAACCACTTGGAGGACTGATTGAAAAAATGGCTGTGAAGAAGTATGCACTTAACCTATTCAATTCTTATGGGTACCTTTAAATCGTATCGTTACCATATTAAACTCGTTATATAGGTTAGGAGAACTACAGTTAAATATTATATGTAATATGAATCTCATTCACACCTACACAGAGATACATACAAGCAATTATATTAAAGATATTCAGCTCTAGTAAATAAAAGATTCTTTGAATAAAAATAATATATAATAGCATTACAATAAAACAAATTCCGAAATTCTTGCTCACGTCATTAAGTGGGAAAATGGCTGTTACCATGGTCCTTTAGAAATTATTAGATTCTTAAGACACGTTGTGAAAAGGAAAGAAGATCATGTATTGAAATTATATTACATATATATAATAAGTAAAGGAATATTATCAAAGTATCTGCACTTTTTCTCAGAGCCGCTTCTAAAAACATGTCGTCATGAGTAACAATTGAGTTACAGGAGACCTATACGTGAAAAAACATTCATGGGAATTCTTTCCAATCATTGTTAGCAAGACTGTTACGGAAATGTTAATAATAAGATTTATTGCATCCTTAAAAATAAAAAAAAAAGTAGTAATGAAGTTACCTAATGAATTCAGGGATATCCTTTGTGTATTGCATCCTTAAAAATAAAAAAAAAATGTAGCATTACAAAAAATTTGAGAGAATCTTATTCAAAATAATTTTTGACATGCTTAGAACAATACGTACGTCAACGTAAAAAGGCAATTAGATCCAAATAAGCTACTTTAAATTTATTTGGGCAGCATGAGTTCTCGAATTTTGGTTAAAACTTATTTTAAAAGGTACAGAATAAGAAATGGAAGGAAAAAAAAAAAGACGTAGTGAGAGTTTTCTTTATCATATTTTGTCATCTCATGTTTGTTGCAATCTTTTATAATTAGAAAGAAATCTTGTTTTCTATGACTTACAAAGTTATATCAAAGTAAATTGATTCAATGGATGTTTTATTAATGTTGCGTTGAAGCAAAACAGAGATTCTGAAATTGAATGATACTAATAACATGGAACTAGTTCATCTGGACTTTCCAGTATTTTGTACAAGACAGGGAAAATATTTGTAAGCTTTAAACATACCGAATCCACTGAATAAAGACTTCCACTGTGAATTGGATAGTTGCAAACATTCTGATCCCTATTAAGGCATAATTAATCTTTTGACATTTAAAGATAACACTATGAAAGTCTTATTAAATTATATATTAAACCCATGAGTAAATGAATCACTGTTCCATCTTACAGTGTAAGAGTTCATTTAAGGTATGCAGATCTACACAAAAATTTATTTAAAATACTCCATTCATTTAAAGCCATTTTCTTCTGGTTGTGTTATAAAAGTATTTACTCAAATCATGTTTATAAAATTCTTGTAATAGGCTGTCACATAGTTTATAATAACTTTTTGATTTAATAAAAAGCGTTGCACTTTGAAACAGGTGTAACAAAATCGTTTTCAACAATTATTTTATTTTAATAATCAGATTACCATATATTTAATTGTTTAGTGAAAATATTACATCACAGTAATATATGATTTAAAAGAGCGAATAATTCTTGGAAAAATTATAAAAATATACACATATTGATGCGTAATATTTATATTAATTATTATAGTTCGGAAAGTTGGATACTTTTTCACATACACACACACATGCATCTTTCCTTGTTATTTAACTCATTTGAATTAGCTTTAGGCTCGCATATATTAGAACCTTCAAAACTTTATTTCCTAAAACAGGAAAAAATATTTTAAGTTCAGTTTAAAGAATAGCAATTATATATATATATATATATATATATATAAATGTCGTTTATTATATTTTTGTTTTAATTGTGATGCTCCTAAAAAAATTATATTACAACTTTGATGCATGAAATGAAATGAGAAATCTTTTCTTACTTTTAGTACGTATTTATGTCTCATCTGGTGGCAGGTGTTCTGGAAATAGTTAACGTTCAAACGATTAATTATTAAAAATGCATCTACTTTCAAGAGTAACAGATGCCTCAATTATTTTTTAAAGTTCCGTAGCATTTATCATTTCTAATATAAAATGTTTCCCGAATCAGAAATGATTTTACTAGTTATTCTGAAAACATTTTTAGCACTAATACCTAATGGTAATTTGATTTATCATAGAATTTTTTACTAATTTGAACAAATTTTGAAATTACATTTTCATATGTTTGACATTAAATTGAAATGATAATAAAATTCAAGCAACCCTTCAGACAGAAGCGTAGTTAAAAATTCATTATATTTGTTATTTTACGTGAGGACTTATTAATAATGAATATCAAGGATTATTTTTAGATTCATTACAAATATATTCCTTAAAATCGTAAATCTGCAAATAAAAAATAAGGAAGAAAATTTTATTTTTTTAGATATGAACGTAAAATTTCAAATCAAACACTTTTTTCTAAAACAATTACTAATACAAAGTACTTAAATACCTTATAAAAATCTTCGGCATTTGAAGCAGACAATGTTTTAAAATACTCTAGGAAATATGGCAGGGATATTCCATATTGTTTGAAAGACTGTTAAGAGCACACATTTCAAAGAAATCCGTAAATATTGAACATGTTTAATTATAAAAATTATACATCTATCGACAGAATTTAAGATATTGTTTCCGAAAATAAGTCGATAACAATAAAAAGGCCAACTATTGTAAAAAAGAAATTTTCCAAAACTTTAAATATACGTCAGCGTTTGTTACTATTTCACATAATGTGTTTATACATGTATGTGCATAATACGTTTGAAAATTTAATAAAATTTGTTTTATGTTAAAGAGTATTTAAACAACCTCTACACTTATGTATTCTTTTTTTTTAGTCTGAAAAAGAAATTTTAACCATATTTTTCATGTACTTCAGTATCTCATTTTTCAGCAACCAATTTTGAATAAACTTATTATATTTCTATAAGAAATGTTTAACTGCCTTATTGAAAAATTTTAAAAAGTTCTTTAAATTTTAAAAGCTTTGAATTAGTTATGTTAAATTTACACGATCGTTTAAAAATGCCTTTCAGTTTAATATATTTAAAAATTCATTATAACTGATTTCGCTTTGGTTGTTGTTGCGATTAAAATCTACTCAGAATTCTTGAAACATTGTACAAGGATTGCAAGAGAAACAAAGAAACTTTGTTTTGGATAGAAACTTTTAATTTAATACCATTCAGTCTTTCGAAATGAATAATGAATTCAATTACATTTTTTAATTATTCTTTTTTATAAAAGCAAATTTTTCAGAGAAATCTTCTAGCTATTATTGATATCGTTATTATTATAAATAATTGAATAATTTCACTATTACGAATTCGTTCTTAATATACCTTTACGATCGATAATTTATTGTTTCATCTGATGTCATAACTCTTAACACACTTTTATATGTATTCGAGAATCTGTACAAGGAATAACTTAAAAAAGTTTCATTATTTAGTATTTAACAAGGTTGTTTATTAAATGTTAGATGCTTCTTAAAAATATTAATAAGCCATCAAAAGGACTTTTGCATCAAAGGTGCTTGAGTTAAGGATAAACTATTATTTCTGAATGGATACTGTTAGAACTTCCAAAAATTAATCACCAACTAACTTAGTTTTCAGTAATAATAGGTAGAATCCAGTAAATAATTCATTAAATTTAAACTCATTCAGGAAGTAGATATACGCATAAATTCGCTACTACAATCATAATCATTTTTGATATATTCAATTTTTCTATGTATTTATAAACACAATAACACGAATTGTATAGTAAAATTATTTTTAAAACAAAAAACAACTCCATCTTTTTACAGCAAAAAGAATAAAACAAACAATTATGTTATTTAAATAAAATTACTAAATGAAATATATTAAAACAAACAGTAAAATATTGAAGTAAACAATAATTTTCTTTTCAAATGTTAAAATTAAAGAGATATATATATTAATAAATTAAACATATATTTTAAACTAAATGTTTGTTATATCTGTCAGGAAATAAGAATAAAATAAATCTTTACGAATTAAGCTATTTTTAATAGTTAGCTATCGTGACTAAAAATTTTCACAGTGCATTTACTAGTTAACGTGTTTTTTTTTTTACAATTTTGCTAAAATATCTAAACACTCTAAAAAATAAGTAGTGTTTCTCCATAATATAAAATCAAAATACATGTTTCTAATATTCAATGGTAGATATTGTAAATTAGTTTTTCTTCTTGAGGAGCAATGTCTAATAAACATGCATTAACATTATTACAATTTGAAAAACTATTACAAATTAACATTATTTCTGTTTTAATAGAAATATTAAAATTAACATTATTTCTGTTTTAAAAGAAATACTAAAAAAAACATTATTTCTGTTTTAAAAGAAATTTTAAAATTAACATTATTAATTTTTGAAAAACTATTGTAAATTATAACATTAGTACTATTAGAAATTAATAAGTGCATTATTGCTATTTGAAAAAGTATTAGAAATTAGCATAATTACTACTAGATATTAACATTATTATCCTTTTGTAAAATATTTATATAGCTAATAGTCAAAATAATAGTATCACACACATGTAACGCATACATGAAATTACTCGCAGTAAATCATTTTGAAAATTATTTAACAGAAATAAAATAAACAAAATATTTATATCATGTATATTGAACATAACTTTGGGCCATTTTGTTTAATGACAAACATTAAAAGTTTATTCTTATTCTCAGAAACAAACAAAAAATTATATCTTAAATAAGATATAATTAATTAAAATAATTTGTCAAAAAATAAATGTTTGATCATGCAAAAGTATACATTTTTAACTTTACAATATAAATTGATAATTTGAAATTTATGCGTTCACTGCATACTGTTAGTATAGTATGGAAAAAGATCACGAAAATTGCTTATGCGTAAGAGAAATATTAGCTATTCTCACTATATCAACAATACAAAGAAAAGAAGAAAATTCACCTGCATCTCTCCCGGGATGCCAACTATCCTTAGATGCCACAACTACTTATGGAAATTTTCGGCTTACGATGGAAAGCAAAGTACATTCTTTGTACAAACTTTCATTTTATTCAACAAGATAAAAATCGGTTTTTCTTGCATATCCGTTTTTTTTACACTTTATTCGCTTTATCGTACGGCAACGTGTTTTGCCAGTGAGTGAAAAAAACCAGAAGTTTTATTATTATTTTTCCTTGGATCTCTTCTGTTCTATGAGATAAAAGAGATTGGGATATATATATATATATATAAAGTTAAAATGAGAATGTGCTTTTCCCCCCTTCATGTTCCAGTCAACAGATATAAATTCTAATTCATCAGAGTAGGCTTTTGGTATGTTGAAAAGACACTGAATTTGTTACGAAGCTGATTTTTTTTTCATTGAAAGTTGTACAGATTGAAATTGATTGATTGTCTTTCAACGTACAACTTAGAAACAAAACGGGGCTATTAGCGACAACCTCGTAATTTTGAACCTCATTTCAGTAATTATACAGCCATCTAAACCAACACCTTTCCAAACTTCCACACCATGTCAAAAGAAGGTTTTGTTTCAAATAAAAACAGTTTATGAAATGCTACATTACAAGTAAATAACCTTATAGTATTGATTAATTGTTGGTTGCTTACGTCTCAATCAGAAGCAACACAATAGCTATTGGCGACTTTTGATTGATTGATTGATTGTTAATAAACTTCGTACTTAAAAACGATACGCGGGCTGTTGAGTAGTACTATTGAACCCCGGTCAAGAGACAAGTACGACATCTGAGCTAACACCTAATTCTCCAAGTTTCCATAACCTGCCAAAAGAAGGAATTTAAGTCTTGGCATATTTAGCGAGCGCCAATCTCGCTACACGATGAATTTTTAATGATATTAGGATTCGAACCCACGAGTAGACTGAAAGAATGAGTACCCACGAGTAGACTAGCCATGAGCTCGCGATTATGACCACTAGACTACCGTTGCCGCATACGGTTTGAAATGTATCCATTGATTTCGGAAAACATACATGTAATTTCAATTCTATTCTGTTTAATCTATAGCTAATTACTGAAATGATTAAATGGATGTGGAGTGTACACTTCCACACAAATGATGCAACGATACGTAAAACAATTTAAATAGAATTGAACATTAGAAACATGATTAAAATTAACAAACTATTCATTCTTCCTTATGTATTAACTCAGAATTCTAATGACAGTTACTAATAATATAACATTAACATTTGTTTACAACGTTCATTACAATTAATGAGATCATTTGAAGACCACCATCGTATTATTTAATATAGAATAGAAATCACATCTTGAAAGTGAATGGCGATGCTTTTACAATAATAAATCTCTATCCGACACGTAAACTCGCGATATAATTTGCACTCATGAGTGAACCATTTACAGTGCTCTTGTATCCCAAGGCTGTCCCAAGTTAAAGCGATGGAATTAATCAAGCGTCCTTTATAAATATACGCTAACTAATTTGATACTTAGAGCAGCATAAGATGTTAGGCTGGAGTAGTCTTTAAGGTGTCACACTGTAATGGATACGCTCGTGATAAATTGCGGTGAAATTACCGCTTTCTCGAACACATGTTTAATATGTATGATCATTGAACGGATTTCAATGAAATGAAATTACTTTAGAAAGCAAGGAAAATACAACAATTGTTTTTCTTCAAAAATTGTTTTTCTGGGAAGGTGTTCTTATATATGAAATCAGTAGCTTGGCTTTAATATATTATGTTACGCAAAACACGAGTTCCAGTGATAGACAATTTATCTCAGATACAATTCGCTTTTAAAATGTCTTAAAAACGCTTAGTCAATAAGAAAGCAATTTTCAATCTAAGAGACTCGAGCTAAGAAAATATTCAATAATACTTATTGTTAATTCCACACTTCTGCAAAGATAATTCTTTTGATAGAAATTTGAGGAAAATATACATAATGTACTACTGCTTCAAAATGCTTTTCTTTGGAGAAATTAATTTCGATGGAACACTTTCAAAATAAAGGTGATAGATATCTTGGTGTTAATCAAGTTTATGTTTGTAAGTTATTATTTAGTTAATTAATTTAATATTGTAAAAATATTGCAATTCAGGTAAAAGATTTATTGCAATTTAAAAAAAAGGATAGTTATAAAAATATTAAGAAATAATAAATATCTTTTTTTAATTTATTGTTCATTCTATGAATATTTGTAACTAAGATAAAAGAAATTTACGATTACAATGAAATTAAAATATCATAACTACAGTTATAAGAATTTGTTCTATAACAAATGTACGAATAACAATAATGATAGTTATAACAGTAATATAACTAAAGTACATGTGTAAACTGAACGAAAAGAAGGATTTATAGTCAATATAGTTAATACAAATAATCGTTTCTTTCAATAGAGTGATTTCTGCATATTAGATATGTGTCCAGCTATTTCAACAAAAACTGGTTATTTGTAAGGTTTTATTGAATTTTGCTATATTATAATAATTAATTGAAAAATCATTTTCCATTTATATATATATATATATATATACAAATTTTCATAAAATCAACTTTAAATAATACTAGGTTTAATTTTTTTTTTTTTTTTTTTGTCACAAAGATTATTTTACCTGTGACTTACTAAACGGACTATTCTAAATGCTAAAAGTTCAATTAAAATGGTTAACACTCGCCACTCTTGTGTGATAGTGACCAATTATGAGACATAATATCAACTTTTTTTCCAAAACTGGGTCAGTGAAGAAATTAATTTTGTTTTTATGTTACATTTTTCGTCATAAGATGAAGTGAGTTTTAAACAAAATTTGAAACTAGGTTTCAGATTGTAATAACGTTGAATAATTAAAACACGATGTTTTGAATCTGATTACAAGAATAAGTATTTGTATGTAATTTAAATTCTAGCCTTTCGGAATTTGATAAAATTAAATTCATTTATTAAATGTGATAGTTTAACATTAATTGCTGATAAAACTATTTATCAGTTACTAATTAAAGCATAGCAAAGACACTACTACTTTATAACTTTTTTTACTTTTTTTTCTACTAATATAACTTATTTTTCTCCTCTTATGCAGTATTTCATTATATTTTTTAGGAAAAAAAATCGAAAATTATTTATTATATTAGGATCCTATCTCCCTTAGTATCTTTGAAGCATTACGTAATCAAACTAGTGGAATCACTTTCTACTTAAAGCTCTAAAGTTTTCAGAGGAAAATTTCAAAAGAGAAGCGTAGAAATATAATTAAATGACATTCGGCATCCCAGTATCCCGTAGCAATTTAGAAGCATGTTTACGGATTCCTTAATTTTTTTTTTGTTTGGGTAGTGTCCTAAAGAAACATGAACCACGTAGCCAGTTTTAGAGTATATAGCTTTTACTTGAAACATATTTCAAAAGTTTTCTAATATGTGCACAAATGAACATTCCATTTTTCCACTCAGAAATACGAACATTTGGGAAATGAATCTTGGTATTCGTTAAATGTAGTGCCCTTTAAATGTATCTGAGTTACATAAGTTAAGTGTTTTTTGCTGATTAGGGTTTTATTAACGTCGCACTAGTAACAATACAAGGGCTATGGTGACGGACCTCGATCAAATGATGAGGATGACACCTGATCTGGCACCCCCTCCCCTAGCTTCTACACCGCGTCAACAGGAGGACTTTGGACCCCAACAGATTTAACGTGCATTAACCTCGGCTACACAGCTGGTCAGTATTGGCATGAAGGTCTGGAACCACGTGAAAGCGACCTCGAGTCCGATGCCTTAACCACTAGGCAACCGTGGCCCATAAATTAAGTGTATCTGAAACTGTACGGATTTTAGATACCAATTTAATTTTAAATATGATGAGAGATGACACATTTAAAGTCACGATCTATTACTATGGTTTGAAAAATGTACAAGTTTGCGTCTATTTTCATCTATGTGCATTACTTCTTGTTACATAGGGTAATTATTTACTTGTTCCAAATTTTTTTTATCTATATTTTAAATAAATATTTCTTCCTTTCATCAATTGTAATATATTACTTTCCCCTATAATTGTAGAAAAACAAACATGTTACAAGTATACAATATGTAATGGTCATGAAATTCCCCAGAAAAATTTAAATATACAATATTTGTCACTGTGCGTGACAGAAGTAATTATAATACTACTTGCTCAATACCAAAAGTAAGATTTTAAGGATGAAATATTTAAAAAATATACTCGATAAAATTTTATAACTCATTTGCGTTAGTTAATCAAAATTTTAGTTAGTTTAGTTAGTTGCGTTAGTTAATAAAATTGATCATTTTTGAGTATACCCAACAGTTTTTTTTTATATATATATATATTTGAAAAGATTAAATAAATTAAATATTAAAAATATAAAAGCGGCTTAGCATTAGAAAATTCAAAATTATTTTACAGAACAAAATAGACGCATTTATGAGACATTAATGCGTTAATTGAATTATATGTTTCGATGCGACAAATGAAGAAACGCTACGAATTATTTTAGAATTTTGAACGCAAACTGATAAAATTTAGCAGTTGTTTCTCATATTCACACCAGGCAATTTATTTTTATATTTAAGGTGAAGTTTGTTCATACAGAACGTTATAAAAAGCATTCGTTTTCTGTTGGAATCAATTTATTTCGGGGAACTTACCAAATGCTTTGGACTGGTACTTTAGTAAGTACTCTCGAAAAATGTCTTTGATTTATATTTGCCTTTTATTTTGGCGAGTTTTTTCTCTTAGACTTTTCCGCTATAGTTTACAATTTATAAAGATAAATTTTGTTTAAATTTGTGTATTTAAAGATTGATTAAAATTATTCATTTATAAATTTGCTTATCAATTGGAATTGATTTGATTAAGTATACATTTGGTGTATTCTCTATGAAATGTTTCATATTGCATTTTTTATTATTGCATCTAAAGCGCAATGGTGTATAAGTTTTTTCGCATCAATTACACCAAAGCGAAAAGGATGAAGAACAGGAACTACACACGATTTTTTTTTTTCATTTATACCAAATGTGAGTGCTTCTTGTGGTTCTCATTAAAATGGACCAATAATCGGTTCGGAAAAGAATCAGTCATCCAGTTTGCAAGAGAAAAGTGAATATAAATTACTTAAAATTTAAAGAAGAAGCGATCGTGACCTTTGTGATTTGATTACTTCACATCATTGCTACTGACTGGTAACATGTTTAACTTTCCTTGTTTTACGCCTAAGAAGAAATAAGTCTTTAATTAGATCTTTCAAGTTAGAAAATACGTTTGACATAATGGATGAAATCCTAAACAAACCCCGGAAAATTGTTTGTGTGCTGCTATTGAAATTCGTATACACTCGGTTACAATGAAATTTTTATCTGTGTCACATTCGATAACGACGTGATCAAATTCTTGCCTGGATAACAAAATGGGTTTATAATCGAAATCGCATGAAATAGTGTAATATTAATTATTTAAAATTAGATTAAAAAATCATAATATTGGGGATATATTTATCATTAACATGTACTTATTTTATAAACACACATACATTTTGTTCAACCATTTGTATCATATAATTGCATTATTAAAACAGAATTGTTGTAAACTATAATGTTCCAGAGAACTATAATATTTTTAACTTTATTATTTTTGATCACGCAACTCTTTTACATTACTGAAGTGAAAAAGCATACGATAAAATAAAACTAGACATCACAAATACCTGGTGATAAAGTGTGTCACGTTTCCAGTTGATTTCCAGTATAAATAAATAACTAGATAAAACAAGTCCAAATGAAATGGTGTCTTTTGTATGTCATCAATATAATATGAACAATATTTTCATTCATACATGTAAACTTATGCAAAAGTAGTTTTAATAAAAATAATAGATCAAATGAATTTAAGTAATATTAAACATTGTTGTGAGCCAAAATATTAATTTAATTCTGGTATTTTGTAGTAATAAATTGTAATCTTTAGAGGGAAAATAACCATCAATATATTAAGATTTCGATAATATAAAGATTTCGATTGCACCTTAAATTATTAAGAGAATGTTGTACCTTTTGTTGATAAGTCCTTAATATTCGGAATTGTGTTGAAGAGAAATAGTTACTATATATTTTAATGGAAAAGAAACTGAAACTCAAATGTAACTAAATACTCATATGAATAAAAGAAGATTAAGTTTGGCGACACTGATTTTTGGAATATTATTTGAAATTGTATGTTTGTATCATTAAGTAAAAATATATTTTATCTAATTAAACAAGAGACCTCGCTTTTCCACCTACAAGGTTTTAAAAAGATTATTACCTTTGAAAGAATAATAACTTCAGTTTTCTAGTTTTTTTTAATTACGTGACAGGTCATCAACCTTTAGACAGTGAAGCGTAAATAACAAACTTTTTTCTCGACTCGTTTTTTTTTTACAGAGAGAGAACTTTAGGTTTGTAAAAGGTCGCTGAAGCGACAGACCTCCGAAAGAAGATTAAATCAGAGACTAACGTGTCCATTCACCGTTACTAACATGGCTGTACACGATACTATAGTCAGTTCAGTTCGTAAAGCTTAAGAGTTTTATGTCTTTAATTATAATCTTTTTATTCCTATTAACATGTTAACAAATTAATGATGCGTTATTATTAATTGATTACAATATAATGAGGAAAAAATGAGGAAAAGAAATTTTATAGGGTAGACTTATGAAATAAAACTAGGTTTTGAAACACTTAAGTTAAGGTTAAATTAGGGAAATTAAATGTTCTACAGTTTGTATGGTGAAATAGGTTTTAGAATAATAAATATAATTATTTACTGTTGTTTTGCATCAGTTATGCATTGTACGAATGACATTAGTGAATAATTGTCTTCATAAAAGCATTAGATGTATTATATATAAATCAAATATTATGACTCCTAAAATTAATGCATTACAAAATCAAATGTACATCTGGATGTTAATACATTTCAATGCCAGATAATTGTATTAGATATCTATACATAATATCAATTTGATTAATTTTTACTTAAAAATATACAGTAACCTAAAGCAATCAATAATGATTTTATGAGAAGAAATATTATAATTTAATTGAACCTCCTTACAGTGAAAGTGAAATGAAGTGAATGGCGGTCGAAAAGAACATTTTCAGTGGTCTCAATAGAACTCCTACTAACTTACGCTATTTTAAATGTTTATACTGAACCCCTAAGAAAATGAAAAAGCCCTCTTATAAAGAACTGAAATATTCTATCCAAGGAATTTTTCCTAGTTTTTTAAAGGTAACTTTACACATACGTATGAGTATCTTTTGAAAGATAGCATCCTGAACTCTAGTTTAAAATACATCTGGTTTCATCATCACCGCTGTTTCTAGGAATTAACCAATGGTTCATTACGCTATAAACAGTAGTCCTATTTCCCCACTCTCCCAGCCGTTTTGTTGAGTTCACTTGTCCATTACGTAGATACTGCTCTTCAAAACATCCTATGGAAAATCAGAATAGTAGAACGAACCATAAAGGCACAGTTCAACGTCCTCCTACTTGTTATCTGCGGGGGGGGGCTGTTCCCTTCCCTTTTAAAAGATATTTTCCTGCCTCATGAGTGTCCTGAAAAAATTGATAAAAATGCAGAATCCTATAAAGAGTGAAGGATTTTCAATTGAGGATAAAATAAAAATAAATGAAACGTACAAGAGATGGAGCCCTTCAATCTATGATACACAAGCTATTTTGCTCATCAAAAATCTTGCTTTCAACATTTGGAATTACAGCAACGCAATCATCATAGACCGCAAGAAAACGTCTAGATGGAGCTAAGTAGTTATGTCGAGCTGAAAAAGAGAATGTAGAAGGTCTTTGAAATTGGTTAACTATTCAGCAGAATATACGACAGCTATGTTTTTTAACCTCCGTTTGGGTACAAAAAATTGGGAAAAATTGATTTTATTAACCATGCGAACCAACTTTAAGCGCGTAAACGTATTAAATTCACACTTAATTAAACTTGGCATACCAACGAAAGTGGGAAAACTCCATTCATTAACGACGCGTGAATTGAATCTAAAAAACGGCGGTCATGATTTAAAGCCAATTCCTACATTAAAGAAATCTAATTCAAAAACACTTTAATTCCCCTAAATTTTCCCCAATCACATATCCATATATATATATATGTTTGTGTGTGTGTATGTGTGTGTGCGTGTGTGTATCGTTTGAGTAATTATTTATTTAGGCTTCCCTTAGAATTTTACGAAAAAAAACATTTCAATGTATATTTTAATGTTAAGTGATACTTGACTTCTGACTTTTGAAGAGAAGATTAGCTGCTTTTTTTTATTTAAAACCAAGCATTATTATATAAAAGAACTCATTTAATACATGAAAACCATAGGACACAGCTTCAATTATTTTTTGAATTAATACTTATCATAGTTTATTATACTTATTTGAAATTCTTTAGCGTATGTTTTTCCTAATTATTTTATATGGGAGAAAATGCTTATTTCAAATATGTGCTTTAAATAAGCAAATAAATGAAGGCGAAATGGAACTTCTAATTAAAATAAACTCTGCACATGAAAAAGAACTTGAGTTTTGGGATTCATTAAAAATTATAAAGAGAATAACAAAACTTTCTTGCTAAATAATTTTCAAGTATTTTGACAGAATTTACTTACTTGAAATAATATGAACTCCAACATCTTCTGATTTAAAATACAGCGTATGTTTTGAAAATAACATAGGGAGCTTTCAAATTAATCTACTCTAATGAACTGTAAAAATATTAAGAAGGCATAGTTATTGTAAAATTATTCTTAGAGTAAAACTAAATATTTTGTCGAATTCAGTACCTTGTTTATTTTTCAGGCAAATCCAATTTATTTCACTTCTGCAGTTTTCTCTTAACTTTGCATTTATTTTCAATGATTATCTAAACATACAAAAAAATAAGAAAATTTATACTTTTCATGATACAATTTCATGGATACTAAAGGCCTCAAAATTTTAAAACTGCGAACGTATCTTTTATCGGTATTTCCTATTGCATCAAATAAGAGTTTATTAGATAAAATAGAACAATAATTTTTAATTCTAAACAGAAAATAATAAATGAAAATTAAATTATCTTATATTCGCTAGAAGTTGATAGAGAACTTAATGCACAAGTAACCATTTTACTCTAGTGCAGAAAACCACTTTTCCACTATAGCCGTTTTCGGTTTTTTTTTATGCAATGAACGAAAAAAAAAATAATCCCGAAAACTCAATAGCGTAATTTTCTCCTTTTTGACTTTAATGCTTTTTTGTTCATTTTGAGATTGAGTGAGAAATAAAATTATATACTTGAAATGTTTTCAATATCCGGAAAAATGCGGCAAATTTTTATTTGTATTTAAAAGGATTTAAATTCTATGAAAACACTTGAAAAAGCCTCTGGTTACATTTATTTATTTAATGAAAGATTTATATAGGCTCGTTTAAGCACTTCTTATTTAAAAATGGCTTCTATCTTAAATTCTATTTTGTAATATTATCTAAAGACAATATTAATCCCATTAAATATTATTAAATCAGAACAAAACCCTATAACGCAAAAGTTTTGGCATTATTGTAACATAATATCCCCTTTTAAATAGTAGATAGTCTTAGAAAACAAATGAAATATATATATATTAACTTAACAATCACCAAGACCCATAACTATTCACTTTTCACTTCATGCATTTGAGGTTTTTTTTTTTATCATTATCATTGTTAAGATAAACCCTTAGCATAATTAAGCAAGCATGAGATCATTTTAAAAACACAAAAGTGTCGATTCATTCGGAAACTATCTAGTCGAAAACAAAATGTTACGAACAGGAGTTGATGCTTCTCTGCAACAGTCTTTTTATGAAGAAACATAAACATTTACAGAGATATCATCAGTCAGCCAAGGGAAGTTTCAGCAATTAACCTGGGAGACGGATTTGAAGACAATTTTGGGGACTAAGAGAGAAAGATGGAGACTTTGGCATCAAATGAAATTTCTCGAAAGTACTGAAATGTAGTCGATATATCCACGTAGAAGAAAGTTACAGACTGTTTCTGAATTTCGCATGTGACGTCATACCTTAACGGCAGAGGTATAAATACACAGAAATCCTCAGGCAGGGAGTCTGTCCTTCTTTGGAGTCATCTGTTGAGAAGATCAATCGGGAAATCAACTGGTAGCTGTCTGCAGTCGGAAGTGAAACGTGTCGTGAGAATTTGCGACGAAGCAGCATATATCTGACGGAAATGATAGGAGCCTGCCCTGGAATTCTAGAGTATTACTGCGGAGGTTTTTCCTAAGTGATATCTAGTAATTTTGTGAGCTAAACGTTACTAATATAACTGTGACTGCCTTTCAAGTGCTGTATTTGTTCCTGTATTTATGTCACTAATCTGTACAAGTCTTATGTTTTCTGTTAGTGCTCTACTGCCTGTGAGTCATCCTGAAAATTTGTGAATAAAGGGTCATTTGTCCTAGTTGGACTTGATATGACTCCCAATCACCATGAGGATCTTTCGTAACAACATTGAAGGTAGATAGAAATGCCATTTTGCAGTACAAATATTCCTCTACTACTCGTAAACACTCACTACATAAAATTCACTAGTGAATAATCCTTTTATATTGCTATCAAAACCAAGATAATTTAACTATAAGTGAAGGAATTTATATAGTGTTTACAAGTATTTTAACTACCTGAGTACTTAATGTTGTTAGGTAATACCTAAGAGAAAAAAAAAGATGTGTTTATTTTCAGAACACAAAAACATTGATTTATTCGGAAGCCATTTTGTCGAAAACATAATGAAGGTTGTTAGTTAAGAACTCTTACGGTAAGAATTTTCATGCACCCCAGATTCATGACATACGAATAAGCTACACTCATGATTAAGCCTCTTAAACTTCTGTCAAAGCCAAGACGACTCAACTATCAAACGCTTTGTTTGAAAATTTATCAAACGCTTTGTTTTTCTTTCTATTTTAACTACCCCAATAATGTCATTAGGCAGCACTTATGCCAAAATAAATTAATGAAGAGTTCACATTAAGAACATAAACTCGATTCATTTAGAAACTACTTTGAAAATACCATTTAGAAAATAGATCTCAAGATTTTTTTAAATGATAAATTTCTATTCCACACATATTCATGAGAATCTTGGTTCAAAGCAAATGAGGCAATACGTCATTCGAGTAATGAAACCTTGGACACTGTTTCAAGACATCTTTTAGCTATCGATTCATTACAAGAAATCTATGGATGCATCGTTCCGCTATTCTGAAAATTTCCTAATTTCTTTAGTAAGAATATGTAAATAGAAAGGTTCTTGAATATAATTCTGTGCCAATAGATGACATGAATTTTGCCACTACTCCAAGGATACAAGAAATCCCACTCAGCTTCTTGAAAAGCGTTTCTTAAAATGTGTGCGAACGAGATCAATTTTGCCTGCTAGAAAGAGTCTTGAGCATTTTTTGTAAATGTAAGCTCAAAGGTTTCCACGTTATGTTAGAAATGTTTTGCAACGTAGGTATTAAATCTTTTAAGCTTTAGGGAACCCTTTGAGCTTACTATTTTTTTCAAGGAATCTCTAAATCAAAGAGAAGAAAAATAGGATATCAAAGATTTATTCTACTCAAATTTACAAAATTATTATTCATCGTTTACTTACTACAATATAAAGGTCTTAATGAGATAATGAATGGTAAGGTAGCTAATGGGTAATTTTTGGGAGTTCGAAGGTGTGGCAGTATTGAGAAGAATTTGGGATCTAAGATACCTTTTTCTTTTTGAACAGGAAAGTATTCAATCAATGTTTTTTGCAGACCTGATAAATGTTGGACCAAGCTAATTTTTACATCTTTATTGGGCTTAGCATTACTGTCGACTTAAATACTGTGCAAATTAGGAAAACATTCAACATTATCTTTCAAAATACCTTCTAAAATGTTGCAGCTTTGATGAAGCAAATAGTGATATCTTGTGGAGTCCCTGTCAAAGTTCCAGGTAGCCCAAGAGTTCCGTCGAACCCATGTTCAAAACCTCTGTTTTATACAACAAACATAAGAATAATTTATTTAATATTTAATGTTTTTGAATAATAAATTAACATTAGAGAATTTTTAAAATACTGCTAAATGTGATGTAATTTATCAATCATTTTCTACCATTACTACTCTGATACTTAATATCTTATTCGTCCTTCAGAAAGATTGAACTTCTACTATCATGCGATAATGGAGATAACCTTGATAAAGTGCTTTGAAACTAATATTCACGTGGACTGTATAATTAATATGTGTGACATTCTTAGAGAATCATTGAAATTGGATAATTTTTCATAAATTATTCTATTTTCACTTTTTGAAAGAGAAATACTGTAGAAGCCGCAAAATTGATAATAATTTCAATATTTGAGGAAATTTTTAGAATATTTGCTCGTTTAATTTTTTAGAGAAGTTGTTTTGATTAATGTTACCCATCGTGCATTATATTGGGGAATGAAAGATATTTTATTCACTTAAATTTATTTCTAGATTTGAAAGTATTCCATCCGACATAGAACCCTTTACTTTCTTGAATAATTGCTCTCTAAAACAAGAAGTGGAATAGTGATTTATTTTATTTAATATTGTGTTTATGGGTGTTCAAAATTTAGGAAAGAACGAATTCTGTTGCGATCCATAGAAATGCTTCTGTATTCAACGATCATAAAAAACTTATATTATCTGAAATCGATTCAATGTAGTAAATTAAAAATGAATAAAATTGGAAAGCATCATAAAATTTGGCTTTATAATTGAAAAATTTGATTCTTTTCTTAAACGAATGAGAAATAAATTCATCGAAAAATAAAAACAAAATAATTATCATTATTTATTAAATCCTTCTAAATGGACTTTTTCAATAAAATAGCATTTAGCAGTTAAACATATTTTCTTTAAGAATCTGAAATGGTATTTTGACTATATAGTTCACTGCATCGTGGAAAATCTTTTTAGGAGAAATTGTTGAGTAGCGGATAGTGCAGTAGCTTATAATTAGAAAAACTTAAATAACGCCTTAGCAAATTTATGCACAAGAAAATAACTAAAACTAAATAACAGATTTCAGGGTTAAATAAGTTATTTTCTCTATTAAGAGATACTAAGCTCAAAAAAATAATCAAAGTTTAGTATTAAATAAATTTTACATTTCCTTTAAGATTCAAAACAGCAATTTCAAAACTTTTTTTTGATTATTTTTTTTATTTTTTTAAAAGCATAGAATATTAAGATAATAATAATAAATGTAAAGATAATATATATATATATATATATATATATATATATATATATAACAACTTTCTTTTAAATCGTACTATTTAATTAAGTTTATAAAAACAGTTGAAGTCAATTTCAGTTACATAGAACTATTTTATTTTAACGGAGAGTGTGACCATTTCCACACAGCGGGGATTACACAACTTCGCCGTTGGATACAGATTATCACAGCATGAGTATAACAGCAAGAGAGGAGTAAAAAGAGAGCGTTTTTTGCTGTGTTTTTGTTTATATACCAGGAAAATTTCACTACATACGCCAGAGATCATATGGCCTGGATGGAGGGACTTTAAGGGAATCTAAGTATAGACTTAATAACTGGTAGCAAGTGATCTGCTGATTCTGCGACTTTTTTAAGAACACGGGATTCCATAAATTAAAAAGAAAAAAAGGAATCTTATCGGGAAATAAGAATGAACACTATCTTTTAAAGGAGAGAATGGGAAAATTTAGGAAATTAAATTATATAATATGGTGAGAAATTAATAAGAATTAAGTTAAATCACATTACACACACACACATATATATTACAGTAGTAAGTAATGAGAAAAAAAGGACTTATTGTTAACAAAAGATTATTATTACTTTATATTTTAATTTCTAAAAATTTTAGTTTGATTCAGTTATTTTAAGACAAAATGTGACCTTCGTAAAACTGTACGTGATTCATGCTTCGTATAATTTTGGAAAAAGATTGCTCTCTTCAAATTAAACGTTTCCTTATCTTATATATGACATCTAGGCTTTTAAAATAATTACCTAAAATCTGTATGTTTATTAAATAGATATTTCATACTCAATTTGTTGAATAACTTTAGTGATAGTCTGAAAACATGCCTCCTCTGAAAACATACCTACAGAGTAATGTGTATTTCGTGAAAATTCCCCAGAGAAAGTTAAGTGAAAAATAAATCAAACATCGCGTGATAAAAGTAATTCTAACTTCAGATTTGAGCAACAACAAAATTTAAATCTTTAGTATGAAAGACGTACTGATACGTCATTTTCTAACTAGCAATAAAACGTAAGAGAATCAGGAGCAAGTTGAATAGGCAAGTACATTTTTAATTCGTTTTTTGTAAACATGCTTAGCAACTTTAATAGTCACGATTATTCTTATTAAAACAATTCACACTAATTTGTAATTTCTTAAATATTAGTTAAAGTCCTTTTTTTATGATGTAATTTAAGAAATTTAACAATGTGACCTATACGTCATAATATGATTCATACCTGCTACGTAATAATTTGATTCAAATTAATATCAAAATGATACAATTATTCTATAAATTCAAATTTATGTAATATCTATTTAGACTTTAGCTTTTCAAAAATTAGGATTTTAAATTGTAATATAAATTTTAATTCTGTATCATATCTGATTGTTAGAGTTTAATATATTTCATTCATTTAAAAGAACGAATCATATATTAAATCATTTATATACATTTGAATTAGTCATGCAATACGGCTAAAAACTTTTTGCAGAAGCTAAATGTTTTAATTAAGGAAAAAAATATGTATATGCATAGGGATTTTTTTAAATATTTGTGCAACGTAAAGGATTAGATTATAAATTCATGCTTCGGATTTGTTAACATTTCACTGAAAAGGAAATGATAAATCATAAGAGATACATCAAAATTGCGATGTCACAAAAGTTATTGCATGAAAACGAAATAATATCGCGTGTAAATGTTGAATTGAAAAATAACGCGTAACGTAGTTTATTAATAGTGCATTGCACTTAATTGAAAACTCCTTCAGATTGATAATACATGCCTTTATACATCGCATTGAAATATTCCTGAAAACACAGTTCTGGAAACAAAAAAAATCTGAGAATTTTTAGAAATTATATTGAAACTCAGATACCACTTAAAATAGGCTTTTGCGTAAGCTTTTGAAATTATTTCAATGGGTTTTTTGAATCAGGAAATTCTTGATCTGGATATATATGACGCTTCTTATGTTCTTGCAATCTTCTTTTTGATAATAATCACATTTCACAAAGCACTGCACTCTTATAATAGTTTATGGTATTTCAGTTGTACCTGTGGACGTGATTGATTTTTCGTTTTCTATTCAAGTGTTGGAAGGTTTCGAGAACGACTCAATACCAGTTTTCCTCGATCACTGATTCGAAATCTTGTACTATGTACTATTGCTTCTCATTGTTGTAGACGTTCACATAAGAAGATTCCCTAGACATTCTTAATCTCTATCACAACTGTGCTGAACATTTGTCAATTCATATTCTCAATTTAATCCTTCAATGGTTATGCACGATCCCATCTCCTCAACTGAATTGGGTGTCATGATGCGCACTGACGAGTTCAACTCGTCCAAAGTTTGTCGACACAAATGGCTGCAGCCGAACCATTTTAGGGCAGCAAAACATTTCTCCAATGGACGCTGACGTTCTTAACTCGTCAGCGTATATTATCCTACGTTATTCGTGTTACAAGCATTAAATACTGGCAAAAATTAGTTGCTTTGATAGCGTAAAGAGGATGGTATTGGTACAGTAAATTTTTTACACAAAAAGGAAAAATATTGCCGATCCGGTTGTTTATCTAGTAATTTTTCTTGTGCAATTTGGCGAGAGTTTGTTACTGATGAAACGGTGGAAATATTTTATATAAATATAACAATTACATTTTTATAAAGCTTAAAAATGCGTGTATTTATTTAGATATATATATTTAATATTCTACAAACTAATATTTATGATATTTAATATTTACTGAATTGCTTAAAAGTGCAAGTTACTTTTGGTGTAAATATCACATTAATATACCTCAAATAACTGTTTAAAAACTTAATATTTCAGAAACTAATATTTGTAATATTTATCATTTACTCAATTGTTTAAAACTGCAAACCACAGTTGATGTAAATATTACATTAATATGCCGCAAATAATTCTTTAAAAACTATCTTTTAAAAGCGAGCGAGCTATCCGTACCACCGCCAGAAAAGGGTGACATTTTCAGAAACCAATAGGGAGGAAACGACTGCCACTTTTAGCGACTGTTTGATCATATAGCTGCGCGTTACAGGAGAGCGAAAACTGCTGATTTGCCCAACCATCAAAGGGTTAAACCCTCCTTATAATGAGCTACTAGTGTGTATCAACACGTGCTATTGATGAAAGGGCTAGCTGGGATCCCTTAAGAGTTTACCAAATAGCAAAAAATGTTCACGAAGAATTCTGTGATATTTTTCAAAATTTTGTCTGCCATTTAGGAAGGAAAGGGAAATCTGTCCATTATTGTCAAGGCATCTGATACTATTTACAAATCACTACGAACTAGAGATATTCTTATACACAAAGTTATTTTTAATATGACCAATAAATTTTGATGTTTCAACTGTTAAATTGTCATGGATCATTCACAACTACGCTTTTGAGTCGTTCGAAGTGATATGCATGTTTCCAGAACTTATTATCCTTATAAAATTATGGTATTTTAATTGATCTAAGTAACATAGGGGTTGAAAGGATGTTTTTTATATAAATGGAGGGGAATTATTATTTTTTATTCACTCGCCTGTAGAATTATAAATGGGGGAATTAATATTAATTATGTTCAAGACTGATGAAAATTACTAAAGAAGTTAAAATGAAGTAAATTAATTAGAATTTAATAATAATACAAAATTCTTTATTTAATAAATTATGAGCACAGTGAACCGATATTTTACATAATTGTTTGATCCGATATAAGTCAACATTGTTTTACAGAGTTCTTAAATAATATTGCAAAATGATCTTTTAATATTACAGAATGGCTAAATGTCGAGGATATTTTACTACAACGATATCACTCCCACTTTTCACATAGATCTACATATATTAATCATTCTTTTCACATAGACGAATATGACAAGCAGTTAAAATTAACTTTGGTTAGACTCTATTATTCCTCAGGATGAAACTTGGTGAAATTAGGAATCTTGACCTGAACGTTACTGGGTATGATGCACCTAAAAAAAACCACTAGGAGACCTCATTATTTGTAAATTTCTCTGTCATAGATTATATATATATATATATTCATTCTTATTTCATAAGCTACGCAGACTTTATCTTTATAATAACAAAGAAAACCATTGCAATAGACAGTTTAAATATCTTCGAAAATGAATTCACGGCATTTAAATCATTTACTAAATATTCTAGACTTATTAAAAATATCTACTGAAAGGTTTCTTGAAACCCTGCAGAGAAATCCTTATGAAATACAGAAGCCCCATTTAGCGAAATATCGGCTGAAACATTCTGTCGCCAAGATTGTTGCCCAAATTGCATTCCAACCCACTTACCAAAAGTTATAAAGGCTAACTCTTTCGGGACGGCGTGCCTTGTCGTAGGAGGTTCACTGGGAATGGTGGAGAATCGTAAGTAACTGCCGCACAGGCCGGGGAATTTAGTAAAAAAATCACACAAAAAAAAATTCGTCCAAATGTTTTAATTTTTGGTAAAATTTTAGAATATTAATTAAGCTGTTAATACCTTAAAATCGGCAATTTTAACAATCTATTTTCTTCAATTTACAGAAAATTTTTTATAAAGAAGTGTTTAATTTGAGGAATAATTTTCAGAAGCGCTACTGAAATTATTCCGAAGTTTTACTGACAAAAACATCAATCAACTTTAAAATTAATGTAATGGAGGTTTATCAAGAGTGGTTTCCCCAGAGAAATTTACATTTCTTTAGGTAAGTGCGGGTATATGACGAAGAGTTATCAAATGATATTTTTCTTTCCCATAGGGTTTACTGTCTTTGTTAAACACGGTTGACGCGATCCTGATATACCCTAATGAATTTTTTGGCCCAGCGCACCCATATCTGATTCTTGCACCATTCAACTACACACTCACACAAGTTAGTTTTCAATTCTTTTTTGTCAATATGAATTTAAATGATTGTCCAACTAATTAATAACAGATCAATTTCTGGTTATATGATTTTAATCAAGGTTTTCATTTCAATAATAATAAACTGAAAATAATGGGATGAAATTAAATGTTTCTTATTACCTAAATTTCTTGTTTTAGCTGTTTAAAGTAACAAAAATTGTTAAATTTTAAAGATAAAGTAATTTTTAATTCAGAATTTTTAATTCACAATTTTTAATTTCTTAACTCATTCTAATATTTAAAATTTTAAAGTTTTGTAGAATTTTTACTACTAAGAATATGTAAATTATCACATTTTAATGATATAAGTACTTTTAAAATACATATGAGATGTATCAAACATCTTCTAGGAATTTATTCATACGTAATACATATTATTTCGTTGTAATTTCTCACTTTATATATATATATATCCTTAAAATAGACATTTTTTAAAATTATTTTAATGTCATTACAATTCTTTGATTTGTTTTCTTCCCGGATAAAGCACAAAATAATTTTTTTTCGCTTAAAATACAAAGACTTTTGAAGGGAATTTAGATCCAATAAAAAAAATTCTATAGTCAAAGCCACAAATGATTTTCTGTTGATACCTTCTAGTTTTTTTTGTGACTTCGTATCATGCTTGATAACCGTTTTTCGATATAAAAGAAGCACCATACTTCGTGACGAAAATCAGCAAATCCTTTGTTGTTCCTTTTTATATAAAAGATGAAAATGATTACGTGACAGCAATACATTTCTCAAAGGGATATATTAGGAACATGTTTCGTGTTTTCTGCACCAGTGAAGACATTTTTCAAATAAGTAACAAAAGCTATGTCGTTGAATTTGTGATGGCATGTGGCTTGTTACAGCTTGTGAAAAAAAAGTTAACAAATTTAAATAAGTATTTCGAGTAGTTTCAATTTCTTGGAATTATGAAGAACTAAAAATATTCAGTGACAAGTTCGCAACAAAAACGCTCGTTTATCATCTTTAAAATAGTTTAACGAGATAACACTTAAAAGGAGCTGAATAAAGAAAAACTAATTTTTTTGTTTGAAATTATTATTTTATAAGGTATTTTAGTTAAGCTTAAATGCTTTCATTTCTTAACATGTACTATTATGTAGTTGCTTTGATAAAATGGCGTCAACGAAAATGCATGGGCATATAATAAAGGATGCATGGTGTTAGGTTCAAGAGACTGACATTGTAAGACATTATGATTATAATGAATACATTTAGCTTGTTTTAGGTATATTTACATTTCTTAAATATATTTAATAACTTCTCATCTGATTTTATTTTAATAACCGAAAATAACATTAATGTTTATTTTAATAACTTATGATTTATTTTTTAATTTTAATATAATATTTTTTTGGCTAAATTGTCTATATTCATTCCTTTTTTTTTCGTAAACATTGGTTATGCTTTTGTACCTTAAATATTTCGTTAGTGAAAGTAAAATGCATTAGAAATTTGAAGATTATAGTAATTGTTTCTGTGGAGCTTGGAAGTACGCTACTATAAGTGATATAGATTAGAAGCGAATGGTTACCTAATATTGAGAAAGATTGATATATTCTCCGTCGAATGAATTATCGAACAAAGGTGATGATGATTTATAACCTGAATAATTTTATAAAAAAATGTCTTAGTACATGTTAATAAGAAATTAGCAAAGCTTACTTCAATATAAACACAAGTACACACACACACGCACACACACATACACACACACACACACACATATATATATATATATATATATATACATGAGTGTGTGTGCTTGTGTTTGTGTGTGTATTACAAGTGGAGTTTACCTGTTTTAAATATTTTTGAAATAGATGCAATGACAAACAGTAATTTATGTATTATGGCGAATCTTCAAATTGAAGAAACTTCTATTAGAGAATCATTAATTCATTGCCTTTGCTAATTAAGCCTTTATAGTTCAATGTTATAAGCAAAAGTGTACTTAAGTCTTACATTACGAAAGTTTTAAGTAAACAAATTCTATAGAACAAAATAGTAAGAGAAGCTTTTGAAAATATTAAATATCCACGAAAATTTTACTATGATTAGTAATGTTAATTTTTATTAAGTTTACAACGTGTTAATTGATGATTTCAATTTATTACACAAAACTAATTTTTCTCAAGCTGATTTTAACTTATAGCAAAATAAGTAAAACAAGCGTGCTTTTAACTAACAATAACTACTACTGAAAGGCTATTTATAGTTTTTATTTCCTTATAACTTCAAAATATTTAAAGTTTGTGACTGCATCAATTTTAAATAATTAACCTGAAAGGTAAAATATTTCAAAACTAAATACAAAATACTTGGGATAATCATATTAAGGAATTTTCTGAGAAAATATTTTTATAAAAATTACAAAGTAGAGAAGATTAATGATTCAACATTGACCTGGATTTTGTTAGTATTTTAAAGTTACAACACTACATAGATTGGAAATGAATGTGTTAACTACAACTAAATGTCAAAAGTATTTTTTCAAGCAAATCACATGATAAATATAATTTGTACAATGTTTGACAAGTATATATACTTTACTATAAGATTTGTTATTTTTAATAACAATCAAATTACAATGATTTCTATAAGAAATGTGATTTTTGGCATATTAAATGAAAGGCAAATTGATTTGAATTTAAGTTACTTTATAAACATACCATGACTGCTGTTGAAGGAGCTTTTTACATTAAAACCTTGTTCAAATTATTCAAGAAATACCTGACCTCTCTCCATATTTCTGTGAATGTCCTTGTTGCCCCGCATAAATACATTTCCATTTACTTACCAGTAGACCTCCTTATCATTTTGGTCAAATCAGGATTCAACTCAAGATATTGCAAGCCACTCATCAGAATCTGAAAGAAAGATAGTACACACAAGTATTAGAATATTTCTGTCATAAAATGTGCAAAAATAGTAGTAAAGTATAAGATAAAATTAATCAATAAACTAAAAGGAAAATAATATTTTAATCAATTCAAATTTATCAATTTTCTCAAAATCCAGTGTCTAATTCAAAATTTGTTAAAATTGATTAAAAACGTCTCAATTATAAGTTCTTTGAAATATTTGGAAATTTTGAGGTCATTCAAGACAACTGCAAATTACGTTACGCACTGTCATAAAGATATGAAAAAACAGTTGAATTGATAACGCTCAATATTGGTAATTATTTACTCTGTGTACCTCAGTTAATTGATTTAAACATAATTCAATTATCATAATAATACAAATCATTCAAAAATTAAAATATAATTCCTTGGAGTTTCTAAATTAGAACTGGAAGTAATTTTTAGATAACTGCATTCAAATAAGGTTCACACTACTCTTGAACATCAATTCATTATTACAAGTGTGAAGTTCATTCCTGCCTTAAATCTTAAGAAAACTGCTCTCTTTTTTTTAAAGTACTGTCTTTTTTAATTATATGGAGTTGACTCCTTACAAAATTAAATTTGCATGCAAAATACGATATATTTAACCCGTTCATTCCCAACGTATCACGTTTGATACGCATGCGGTGACTCTGCTGTGCTCAGCGTAACACAATAGATTCGCTCCTGAATGCCTTCTGCAGACCAGAGTATCAATAGTGATACGCTTAAAGAGAACGTTTTATTTGATTTTCTTAATATTACTAGATGGTGTTACATTACCGTGAAATCTATATAGATAGGTTATTTGAAATGTTGACCTTGGTTATATTATAATGTCTATGAACAGATTTTTATTTCTAGCGACAGTCATGACGAAAAGAAAGTATTTATTTGATACTGATATTTGCTAAATAATGAATGAATCTGACAGTAATGTTAACGAAAATAATCCAAATCCTTTCGTAGACATTAAAGTAAAAAAAAAGGAAAAAAAAAAGGACTAAGATGTGCTCTTTGCTCAAAATCTTGCGGGAAGTGTCAGAATATGAGTGTAAGACATATGAGTATAAGACATATGACATTGGGCTATGCATAGATTTTTTTTATAAATATACCATACAGCAAAATAAGATTTATCTTTTATATCTATATATTCCATATAATGGTACATCATTACACAATGAAATTTATATAACATATGTAAATTTATTTTGTATTTTCTTAAAAGTATGATTTTTTTATGTAATTTTATCTAAAAAAACATACAATTTTCGATTAAATATTTTTTCTTATGAATATATTAAGTATAATGCATTTTAAATACGATAAGTAAATACCAAAATATTTTAATGAATAGCTGATTTTCGAGGATTTTTTTTCACGAATTAGGCTTAGTATCTAAAATCGTCTGTGCACAGAATGACACTCCGCGGTAGGAAGCCGCGAACCCAGAGAAGCACTTCATTTTTCTCCCTCATGTAGCGAAAGGGTTAAATATGCGAATCATCAGCACTTTCGTGCATAATAGCAACAAAGATAGGAGCAACGCCATATACAGTGTTTATAAAAGGGAAGCTTTTACAGCTGTCTCTGATTCGAAACCCGTATTTAACGTTTGGCAGTTAGTGTTAAAGTCGCCTTATGCCTCGTGCAATAATAATAAGAAAAACCCTCATATAATAGTTTGCTACTATAAAATAGGCGTGTCAACGTCACTCATTTTCGTTTCTCTTCCATCGATTACCACGGTTACGAATAATTTATCACAGCCACTGCATCTAATTTCAACTCTTCATTTGAGGTCTTAATTCCAATACTTTTGAACGTGCTTTGTATTAAACTTAAAAGTCTATGTTAAATATTTATAAGTAATGTGATTCTTTTTTGAAAATGATATTTTTTTAAAATAAAAGTATATAATTTATTGAAACGTATCATTATAAAATATTAATAAAATACCTGAGCGTATTCAGATATGTTTAATTTAAAAAGTTGAAATGAGTTGCTTAGTTACATTATTTAAAGATGTAAGGCATTTAAATATTTTTAATTACATGCTAACAATATTTATAAAATGTTATACAGAGTTTACACAAATATTTTATAATGAATTAGATTTAAAAAAAAAGCTCCAATGTTAATCGTGAAACTCAAAATTTCATATTCATTGGAAGTCTGTTTACGGAAATAAAAGGAAGAGGAGGGCAGAAAGTGACGCCCATTCTAATCTGTTGTCATAGTTACAGGTGACAATAAAGGGGGAAATCTGTGACCTTGAAGCACTTATTGTGTCGAAATTCGATACTGGTAAGAGAAGGGTCTTCCGAATCAGTAGTTTGTTATTTCGCGGCATTTCTGTTCAATTTGCTCGTGATCCCTCGACAGTCAAGTAAAAAATGGTCCCCACGATCATCGAACGGTGGATAGTATTGCTCGAAAAGGGGTCTGTAACCCCCTTTTTGGAATCTCATTTCTCCTTTCTATTTCTTTAAATTAGGTCGTTCAACAAGCTGGGAAGAAACACTACCGCACAATTTGCATACATCGCCACATATACTTATATATGAGAGAAACACCCCACCCTCTTTAATGAAACTTAACTTTTAACTTAAAACCCACAACACAATGTAATCACACAATAAGAAAATCCATCATGAGATATTGAAGAACCATTTGATCCTCTCCCTTATAAAAGATATGTATATAAATTCTTGTTAAATACTCAGAATGCAACTAAAACTGACTAAATTAAATAGATCTTAAGTTGCACTAAATATTAATCTCTTTTTTAAATAATATCACCAATTAATTTATTTAACTCTCTTTGATTAGAGATTACTCTCTCCACTATACGATAATTTAGCTTCTTTGTAATTTCTCAAAGCAGTTAGTTTTAGATTCCTAATTTTAAACCTAATTAATCATATAGAGAGCGTAACGCCAAATCACATGCGAATATTGAATCGACTCTTTTAGAAGCTTCGCAAAGAAAACCATGCAGCATCTATAATGGACCGGATAAAAAGGTACTAAAAGATAGATTGAACCTCCTTGTGGTTGATAGTACAGCAGTTACGCGTTGGGGAACTTGGCTCATTTGTAGAACAACAAGCGTTTCCATGAACAGTGCGATGACCCCAACATCGCCACGGTGACAATTATATACACAAGAGTGGCCACTGGATCACCTTTTCAAATAAATATTAGCTGTGCGCATCATGTTGGACGCATCATTATACGGAAAAGCCGAGGATTCGCCTTCGTCATTCGGACAAAGCATCTGGACTGTATGGATTTCTCCTTTAGATACTAATCCTGGTCACCTTTCGTTAGAATAGCCAGTACTTTGAACAGCTCTCGTTACATTTCCAATATGTCAATGTTTATGACAGAGATCTATCTGCCAGGCATTTGTGATCTACTTTTCAACAGGACAATGCAAGACAAAGCTGCCTCAATCTTTCTCGTTACAAAGGCTTTTCAACTGTTACCATGAGAAGCATGTTCTTCGTATCTGTCTCTAATTGAAAAAAAAAATGATTGTGTAACTTCGAAGAACTAACATGATACAATCTTCCAGTTATTACAATAGATGCACTTTGACACAGTGTTGAAGATGCATGGAATGATTAACCGTAATAACTGTTATTCAAGCGTTTTTCAATTATTAGCCTCACCAAGTTAAAACTGTTATTACTGCCAGAGAGGCAACTCTGTATACTGAAGTCCGTTTGCATGTGTAAAATAAATCAAATGCATGTATAAATTTAATCTTGTATTTAATTCATGTGTCTAATAAATAAATTACGGCGAATTACATTTTTTTTCCTTATGTAGCATTTTCGATGGCCATTAATGTAGATCTATATGTTTTGCTTAGTTATTAACGGTATAGTTAGGATAAGGTTCAAATTTTAGTAGTAAATTGGAAGCAGTGCAAGAATATAAAGTTAAGTTTTATTTTTAATTTCTTTCGATAAATAGAATAATTAATCTTAGAAAGCTCTTATACTGCTCAAAAAACGAAATTTCATTATTGGACTACAGGTCACTTTTGCCGTAATTATTCCTATCTAGTCTTAGGTAAACTAGGATTTATTGGAATTTTGATTCTTCCAAAGATGTTTATGTGCAGATATAATTAGGTATGTAGTACTTGAAATACAAATTATTATAGTTTGGTGCTAAATATAATTTAAATTACATGGTTCCCGAAGTTGGGATTTGTAGAGATTTAATGGATGTACGATATCGCGATGCTTACTTTTTATTAAAACTATTAATCAATGTTTGACATTGATTTTATATGGAATAATTAATTTATTTCTAATAAATTAAGTCAAACATCATACTAATTTATCAGTTTTAAAGGGGATAACCTTGCAATATTTTCTATAATATTCCTAATCGTACATAGTTTCTTAAGTAATAATGTTTAATTTTTTCGGTGGGATTGAAAAGCTTCCTTCCATTTTTGTGATGTCAATATGCAACGTATTCTAAAAGTTAGTTAGAGGTCCGGCAGGATGACTATAGATTACGGACAATGCATGTAAATTTTATTTCTTTTAACTTCAGTAGAAATTAGTATAATATAATCTTCTAATTATTTTTAACATATTCCAACCAAACATTCCTGTTAATAATATATGTGAATATCGTTTTAAAACGGCTGAAAATGTGTTAATACCCAAACTGAATGTGTACTGCTATGTTAATTTCAGCACACCTTCTTTAATGTGCTTCGTAAACTGATATTATGAACTACCTTCGTTTCATTACAATTTCTTCTAAATTTTGATTAATTATATTTATAAACTTTATTAAAATTTACGCAGTTTGGGAGTTAATGCGAATGAGACTGAATTTTTAACTTACAAACTATATTAACAAAACATTTGTTTCGAAAAATATCATCTCTGCTTCTTTTATCGAGATATGGCATTATGAAATTAATATGTGAATAGTTAAGTAAGATCAATTGCTTTAAAAATTTATACTTTAATTGTTTTGCATGTAAATGTGAAAGTATTAATTTTAAATACATGCATGACTATAGTGAACTGGTTGAAATAATTTGTGATCTCTCCCATACCTTATATGCTCTCCTCTCTGAGAGATTTAATCCTTTGTCCTCTGCTCTCTCTCCTGCTCTCTCATCTTAAGCAATATATATAATGTAAGCAATATCTCTGTCTCTGCTCTCCTCTGTCTTCAACTTTCATCTCTTATATGCTCTTATATATCATCTAATAATATCTCTCCTTACTCTTATATATCTAAGCTGTCTCCTCATGCTCTTCTCATCTCACACTAACACAATAATACAAATATAAGTATATTTGATATGGATAAATTGTGAAAATGATAAAACCATATGAACTTTCTTTCAGACTATTGTAATAATTTATTTGATTTGTTAAAGTACTTTTTAAAAAAAATATTTACCGCACAATTCTGAATTCATTTCTGCAACAAAAACCTAAACAGATCGTTAGAGAATATAAAGTCATGAATTATTTTAGATCAAACAGAAATTTAAAAAAAATAAGGATACCATCTATTTTGAAAAGGTAATTTCAATTTTCTTAATTTAGAATTCACTAGACAGCAAAACTCAATTTTTTTTCGCAAAGTAATAAGTTATTATTGATTGAGCCTCACTGAGATAAACTAGCGAACATTATTTTGGCGAAAGTTGTAAATTGTGTCATGGAAAAACCAAAATGTTTACGTTCATTGAAGGAGGAAGTCTAATTACTTATGCATTTATTCATTTCTCGTGTGAGAACACTGACTGATTTAAGACACCATCGCATATCAATTCACACACACAATAAAAAAAGACACTCCTAAATTTTAAATTCAAATATCACAATTGGAAAAATATACATGTCCTTAGAAAATAATGCGTTTTAATTCACTTATCTGTTTCAGGAATCGATGTCCTGAGAAAATAAGCACAATTTAGATGATCACAAACAGGATGAAGCAAATGATGCATGTTGATGATGATGTTATTTCTTCGCCGAATAAAAGCAATATTAGTGAATATGGATGAAACACGCATTTTCTCTGTAGTGGGATGTTCATCTGGATTGAGGCCATCATATTTCTAATAGGAATCTATCGTCGCTTTAAAATGGCAATTCTTCCTGTAAATAATCGTTGTTATCAGGGAATATTCTTGTGCGAAGGCTGTTGTCACTGGAAACTGTAAATTCTTGACGTAGAGCTAGATGTCCGCATTCAAATCCACATCCGGGAAATTTTCTTGATTTCTGGGTGAGCGTCAATTTTTTTTTGTTCATCGTTGTAATCCGATACTGAGCGTCTAACTTCTCTCTGCAATTTTCTTTGTATCTCGGGCGAATCTCTCATAATTTGTAGTCATCTCAGTCCAAACACCTTTAATTTCTAGGTGGTATCTGTAGAGGTCTAAAAAATCTCCACTGATGCCGTTTACTTTATTTACACTTAAGTAGGGCTAGAGTGTAGGGTATAGTTCCTTTACCGGATTGCATGATGACTTTGATTTATTTACCAATCCAATGATGAGGCTTGAAATTGGATCATTACTTTTATTTATGAATAGACGAAGGAATAATATTTCCAAAAGTGCTACATACATTTTTATTTACGTTAACTAACTAGTTCATCGGATAGGGTTGGTGGCAGTCCATATTTATGGCATAATGATGATGGTCATTGAAACGAGCGCTGGCGTTCGGAGTGGAACAGTTCAAAGATCCTGACGACGAGAGGGGGGAAAGGAAGAAGTGTTGAGAACAATGTACTCTAATGGTTCATTTACAAATGAATTTATTTTTTTTAAAGAAGAAAAATGGTCATGTTAGCTTAGTCGTCAAGGTCGTGGACTTGCGATATGCGTTGTTTTCTTTGAATCGAGGGCATAAGCGCTGCGACTCAAAGGTTCCGTTGTGTAGTGAGGCTAATGCACGTTTAATAAGTCGAGATCTTAAGTCTTTATGTGGTGTGGTGTAAATGTTTTGAGAAAAACGTGCCAGCTCAGGTGTCATCCTCGTCATTTGACTGAGGTTCAACACACGAGGTCCGTTGCCAATAGCCTCCATGTTGCTTCTCAGAGAAACGTTTTGAATCAATCAATTTTTTTTTTCCTTTTAAAAATCATTTTAATAGTCCTAGAGATATAAAACTCTGAATTTAAGGGTCCATTAAGACCAACAAGATATAGTTTTGTAAGACATATACATTATTTCAATTCTTATTATCGAAATATCAATGAAAGAAATGTAATTATATATTTTTGACCTTTCCTGATCTGTCTAAAATTTGAAAATTAAAATAAAATTGACAGAAACAAAAGAAAATTTCCTATAAAAAATATTCATGAATTTAAAGTCAAACATATAGAAGAAATAAAAAAGAATGTTCTTAGCGCTTTGCAGTGCTAATGATATTGAGGGGACTATAGAAGAAAGAGTATCAGGTATTTTTATTTGCCCATAAAATATAACAACGCTGTGAAAAGCTGGAAGTAGTAAAACTAAGATATATACATCTGAGAAAAAGAGAATATCAGTTTCATGTATTCTAAATTCTCTTCTCAGATGGAAATGGTCATCGTAGAAAGTTCCATCTTAGCATTTTTGCAATGTTTCCAGTTAAATTGCGGGAAAATGCGAACCATTTTTTTCTTCCAGCTATATGATTTCTTTTGGAATGGAGATAAAAGGCAGTAGTTGTGATAAAATTCAATTAATATTTTTGCAGAAAGACATTTAAGTAGTAATTTCAATTTAATAATTATCTTTATAATGAAGCTATTAAAGAAATATGCTAAATATACCTGTTTATTTTTTTATCATCTAAGGAGTCTAAAGTAATATCTTATCTTTTAATACCTTACTAGCTGGTATACCTGTGTTTAGCACCGATAACTTGAAAAATATTAAGTTGAAACTGAAAGCGTAAAACTTTTTTTTTAATAAGAAGCAACATTTCAATACTATTCTGAGTAATTTTAAGTGAACCACAAGTTATTTTTTGCATTAAGAGATTATTGGAATCGCATTGCTCTTTTTTTTTTTTTTTTTTTTTAAAAAAAAAAAGGGCTAAATATTCATTCAGCTTACACCAAATACAAAATAGGTGAAAATCTGAAATCCTGAAAGTAACTTTGAATTTTTAAATTACTAGGCAGACGTAAAAAATTTGAATAGCTTCCAACATTGAAGAAAACATGTTAGGGTTTTTTTTATACATTCGTCGCAACATAAACTCAATCAAGTACGATTAGATGTGTTATCGAGCCGTGTCTCGATGCCGTTTGTTGATCTGTAGTTTGATGTTCTGTAGTTTGCGTGTGATATCCATTCTTGGATCAACGAAGTGAAAACTGTGGTTTACAGTTAAATCTTCGAAGCCGTCATCCTGCAGTTCCTCCGATCCGGAACATTCTCCTTTTGACAGTTATCAAACTATTCGCCTATGAATTAGGAAATACAACTAAAATGCATTCCTTCGATTCTCTAACAAAAACAACTGAAAACCCGTCGTTGAGGAAGAACTCTTAAAACTTTGCACATTCTTCGAGTAAAAACGCTTCTGTCCAATTCAACAATCTTATTGCGTTCGCCAATTTTCACTGTTGGCCTGAAATTTAAAGCTGCGGCGCAAACTTCCGTATATAAAAAATTCCAATTAACAGTTGTATTATTCTACTTTAGTTGTAGTTCGTAAAATTCAATTGATGTCATCTCCTGGCACTGCCAATTTATGAACCTCACGACTGAGAGGAAAGGGTTTCTGTAACCTTCAAAGCAATTTTGCTTTAATAAACCCTTTCTCCCATTGCTAGTTCCTTTCCTGCAACTCCATTTCACGGTGTTCTTTTCAAAGCTCAATTCCATCTTATGGTCTTTCGAGCACATCTGTTTATTTTTGATAAGGCAATTTGTTTGAAAAAACTCAATCGCACACTTTTCATCATTCGGTAATTTCTAGATCGTGAAATCCGTAGCAAGCAAATCCACAGCAGAATAAACAGACTAACAAGATGCCTCACATGCGAACAAGACATTCAAACGGGAGTGATATTGCGCTCTGCGTCTGGAGAGGCGAAAGTTTGAAATTGTGGTTCCGAATTCGCTTAAAGCGGTTTGACGATTTTTGATGCAACCCTTGAACGAAAAAGTACATTTTATTTATATATTTAGACTTATTCAAATTCCATTACTAATACATTTTGGATCATTTTGACTTTAGATATTTTGTCTTTGAAACTCATCTTATGTATTTCCCATATTCTTATCAATAATATCCGATGAACATAGCCATTACAATGAAATTGTACTTAGGAATATATAAGAATTTATATGCTTCCGCATCTTCCAAATTTATCCCTGAATAAAATATCTGTTCTTCTTCAACAATTGATCATATTTGTTTAATAGTTTTGTTAAACTTATTATAGAAATCAGCAAATGTAATACTTATCTTAAGCAAATTTATAAAACACTTCTAGCTATTATATTGAAATTCTTCCATTGGATATTATATTTTTTAATTTTATAAAAGAAAATTTGGAATTGAAAAATTAAAGCATATCGCAGAATTGTTGTTCTTTAAGATTGTTGGATTTATCTGTTATTCCTTAATATTAGAAAAATGAGTTGATATTTTACACATACGTACTTGGCGATAAGAAATAAATTCGCCAAATTACATTTCTGATGCACTACTTACCTATGACCATTAACCTTCAAAACTAGAAAGAACAGTTTTAATTTTCTAGATATCTTTAAATGTCTTGATCGGTTATATTTAATTGGATACTGAATCGTTAATTATAGCTCTTTCTCGATTGTTTATTGATCTTGAAAGAAAAGTTTTGGGGTACGTAAAAATGTCATTGAAACGACAGACCACCGACAGGAGATTTGATCAAAGATTAATTTGTTCACTCACAAAACACTGATGCTTCTGTGCTTGAAACCATTCTTAGGTTAAAAGGAAAGCTGCTCAGATTTTTTTTTTACTTTATTAACCAATCTTTGTTTTTTAGCCATATATCGATGTGTTAGATTAATAATGATGGGCCAGCAGAAACTGATAGCCTAATTTTTTAAATTCTAGAGTATATTTATGGTAAATTTGAAATTATATAAAAATATCATGAATTAAATTATGATACTACATGTATATATCAAACAAAAGAATGATTTCCTCCAAAAATGTATAAAAAAATTATTCTGACTTACGTATCATGAAACTATTATTGTCAAATTTGCATTTTAGGGTTTCTATTATTACTCAAAAATGTAATTCTGGTAAATTATCATCGGAGATATATTGAAATATTATTTCTCTACTAATGACCTGGAAAATACTCTTAAAATGTTAATTTGCCTCTCTCTCCTAACCCACGACTGGAATGAGCGTCTGGCATGCTCTGAGGACCACGACCATGCGGATATTCTAATTCTGAGAAATTCACATTAAAAGAAATGTAGTATATGTCTAAAAAAGCTGAGAAATATAACTTTTAAACATACATTCAATAGCCGCAATCCAAAGTACTAGAAATGTAGTGAAAGATGGTTTTAGATCTGTGGTTCTCAAACGGTGGTATGTTAGTGACCATTAGTTGGTTTTCAAAAAGAAAATGCGAGGTTATGGTGGACTTACACCAAAAAAAAAGTTAAAATATTAAAGATGATTTAAAATCTAGGTACACGATTTATAAAGGATGTAAGTCGTGACATTGCCTGAAAAGAAGGAATAGCTGAAACTCCCATCAAATAATACACTGGTAAATCTCTTCAATGGCGAATAGAGGAATCCAGAAAATTTGGGGCATCATCACTGTAACGAATGCAGATAACTTTTTACGAACTCCATGATATATTTCTTGCCTTTTGCTTTCAAGGGGCTTGTTAAACAAGGAATATTTTCGTATACTTACATAAAAAGTAAAAATACAGATGCAATTTCAACATATCTCCAAAACTGAAATTCTATTTATCCTCTTTTGAGCTATTATTTTTTAAAAGTTTGTAACTTACTGTAGTCCAATGATGTTTTTTTTTTTTTTTTTTTTTTTTTTATGATAAGTAACAAAGTTAGATTTAATTTTTGTAATTGATTTAGAAGTGAAAGATCTTAACTTTTTAAATGATAACTAAATATATTTAAGTATTTTTTTCTTATTTGTTTTCAAATTTGTCTAAATGTCTTATATTTGATAAGATAAATATATTCTGCTTTTCTCGTACTTTATATAATACTGAAAAAGTTCAATTTACAGTCGAATGGCTAATCGTATTTTGAAACATTTTCAATTAATTGAATTAAATATTATAAATGATATTTGGGAACATAAAATATAATTGTTTAACAAAAGTAGCATATATATATATATATACGAATAATTTAAATATTCCACAAATCTAGAATTTTAATTACCCTTAACAGTTAAGTATTCTTGACATCCTTATACGAATCCTTAAAAGAATGACATACTTAACGTTAATTCAGAAGTAATTCAAATATACAAAAAGGTGTAAAACAATTTGATAAATTGAAACAGTAGCATATATTTGGAACATAATCTATTATCTACAATGCTCTGGAGTAAATTTTACGTAAATTTATATTGTTAAGTTTGAATCCTAGAAAAAATAATTTATGATAACATATTAGTACTTGTGCCTTAAGGGCTGAAAGTAAGAAAACATTTTAATCAAAGTATTTAAAGGAGAGAAGTATTTTAACTACTGCTTGATTACAAATCTATATAGGATTGGTATTTATTTAAGATGAACATATTTCAAATGCTTTTAATAATCTTAAAACTTATAACACACATTAAAAAACGCAAATTAAAATTCCTTTTTTATGTGTTCATTTTATCTAATAATTATTGAATGGATTAAAATGCTCCATTTGGCTTACAACATTAAATATTTATTCAAATGTAAGTGATACTACAAAAATCAAATTTTAAAA
>BMAW01067064.1:0-13018 GCA_019974015.1 Nephila pilipes | reverse complement strand
AATATTTATTCAAATGTAAGTGATACTACAAAAATCAAATTTTAAAATTTCATATAGTTTTAAAAACAATTTGATGAAGATTAAATATCTATGTACTTAATTTATTAATTAATTTACTAGTTATTTACTAGAATATTCTTAATACTTTCCATGTATCATACTCAGTACTACATTGCACACGGGATTGATTTTTAAAAGAAAATTTCATTGAATCTGCCTCAAATTCTCTGTATGAAGATATTGCTGAAACTTAGAGAGATGCTCTCTCTGTACATGCAGTACATGTCTGTGTCCCTAGAACATGGTGCCTAAGGATTCAAAGAAAGAATGGTTTCAGATTTACTTGCTTATTAAATAATTATTTTAATCAGAAAATATCAAAAATAATTGAATTTGTACTCCTACATTCACAAATGGTTTACCAATTTCGGTATTAATATCACAATTTAGAGATAAAAATTATTTGATGATAAAAAAAATTAACTTATGCTTAGAGAAAAACTATGCTTAACTATTAGTCTCCGTATTTATATGAGAAATATATATGAGTACATTTAGACTACACTGAAAATACATGAATAAATTATTAAATAATGAATCCATGCCAATAATTTTTTAACTTTCAGTTTGAATTTTTATTAATACAAACAAAATCATTTCTGTAAACAGTTGAAAGTTGAAAATAATGTGGGAGTAGAAACCTGAAATTTTTTTTACGAACATGTTTGAAGTAATAACAAGAAAAACATGTTTGAAGGGGTATCATTTTGGTTAATAATAAAATAAAAATATAATACCATTACAAATAAATTTTTTGATATAAATTTATTCTCTTTATATTTGCAATCACATATTTTTTTGTTCTATCAAATAAAAATAGCTCCATTGAAAATTGCATAGCTCATTGTACTTGTTTCAGCAAAATATAAGAAAGAAATTAAAAGTATGAATAAAAATTATATAGGAAGCAAACATTTTTAATCAACATACAAAATACAAAGCAAAAAAAAATTTCAGGCATTGTTTTTGTCTATAAATGTTGTGTTAAAAAGTAGATAAATTAATCGAAATAATTAAATATTTAAAAAATATTACTCAGTACAAAGCAGAAAGCAACATTTAATCTGTTTTGTTATCACATTTATAAAACATGTTTTGTTGAATAGGCACTTTTATTTTTTAAAAAAATTGTTCCTCTATAGTGAATGTGAGAATCAGCTGAATAACATTTTATAAAATTTAAATTTAATGAAGTAAATTTTTTTATTATTATAGTAAATAAAAAAATGGGTGTTGAAATAAATAAAGGACAAATACCAGACAGATAGATCGGAAGATAGTAAAAAAAATATTTTTAATACAAAGATCTTTTGTTGTATTTGACAATGGAATAATAGTTTTACACAAATAAAAGGCAGAAGCGAACGCAGAAAGAAAATAAACTAATTTTAATTTTGGAACAAGTACTTGAATTCCGTTCTATTTAGAATATTCTTCGGTTTACAACTAAATTGAATCTTATTTCTAAAGAAATTTAATTTTTTTAAAAATAAATACAAAACAACTATTTATGATAATTCTAACATAAATATAAGTCATTGAAAACTACAATGCAATATGTATAGAATAACTGTAGTTCTCTTAAAAAAATTGAAGAAGCTTTTACAGATATTATGAATAGTGGGATGATAAGAGAGGCTTTCATATTCTTACAATTCGACACAGTGAAATAAATTCTATACATATTCTATGTAACTAGGTAATGAAGTAAATTATTTATTTTTGTCTGTAATGAGAACAAAAACTGAAATATTGTATTTTGAATATTCTATCAAATCTGATACTCTTTGTGTAATATATTTTATAATATTTAGGGACAAAAGATACGACGCAATATGTTCATTGATATTCAAATACTTCTGAAATGCGATGGTAGTATAAAATACATTAATCTAAAGTAAAGGAAATTATACAATATCGATGTATTCCACCAATTTTATGAATTAAAATTGCAAACAAAATACAAAACTGTTTCTTCATTGTACATGATAAGTGTCTATAATTTCTTAAAATGTATCGTGTAATTTTCAGTATTCAAATGATTTTACATTTATCTTTCCACATATAATGTTTATTATACATTTCCATACACTTGTAGTCTCATAATTGTAACCAGAAGACGTTCCTAAAGTAGACAAAAAATTGATTTAAATAACTCTCTTTAAGATAACATTGAAGAAAATTTCTATATAATGAGAAATGTGATGCAATTTAAAAAACAATTTTTATATTTTATTGTCAGGAAATATATTCGCTATGTATAGTTGTTAAATTACTTAGAAACTGAGTATTGTTTCAAACTCAGATATCAATGAATCAGAATTCCATTTTTAGGATGTGAAATTAAGTTTTTTAAAAGCTTCATAGTGTGTATTTTAGGCTACAAATACAAGGCGTTTCGAAACTCTTTCGCTAAAATTTAAAGGTTGATAGAAAACATCTGAACAAGAAAGTTTCTCCTTTCAATGATTAGGTGGCTGGATATCGCTATAATAGAAAGCATAAAGCGCGATTTTCTTACACATCGTCATTTCTACTGCATATTTCAGAAAGCATGGCAAAGTACAATAATCAGAAAAAGAACGCAGTCTAAAAAGATTTCGATTACGAAGCCGTCTAGGGGTTCAACGCTTGGTCTTCTCCTATGAATTGTTGAGAGAAGATCGCTTGTTTAGATGTTTGCTTTTACTCCTTAATTTTTTGTCTTTGAGCTTCGAAACACCCTGTATTTATATTCCCCATTAGTTTCAATGAATTTATTTTCGATCATGAAATTATCTGGATTTAATCAGATAACTTGAAAACAATTTACCAGATTCGTTTAATCCAACAAGCTTCATTTTCCTTTTACTCATTATTAAATTTATAGGGTTGAAGAGAACCAAAAACAATGATTTGATAGTGAGAAAAGCACATAATTTAGCTATGCATGCTGTTAAGTTATGTTATAATGTTGTGTAATGTCTTCATTTTCCTTTAAAAGTATTTTATTTTAATAGCTTTATAACTCATTCCACTATCACATACATTGGATGATATAATTACTCCAATTTTATATCGCTTTATTTCAGCTAATAATGTTCTATCTTCTAATCGAAATATAGAAGTTTCTCCCACACATTGCCAATTTTTAAAAAAAAAAAAAAAAAAAAAAAAAAGTAAACGATAGTGCTCTAACGTCAAACATACAAAGATGATTATTAAATTTTTTTAAAAAAAAAGGTTGAACTGTTAAAGTCAACAATAATATTCAGATAAAATACTAAAATTACAGCAAACATCTAAAACTTTACGTTAAATATAATTAATGTCAAGACATTTAACATTATACAATTTATATTAAATACATCTTACGTTAAATGTAATTATTGTAGTAAAATGAAATTAGGGTTGCTGTGGTAAGACATCAATATGTGAACGCATTAAATGCAATTTGAGCGAGATATCACGTAAGCAGATGTAACATTTCTACGATGAATATATACATAATGTATTTCTTGCCACTGAAATTGATAGAAACTTCATTTTATTAAATATTATAATACATTTAAAATAATTTTTATATATATGTTATTGTAATTCATTTTAGAAAAATTAATCTTTTTTTATGTTGAAATATATGAATGATTGAATAAATTGTAATTCTTTCTCTTGCTGAGTATTGGATTTATACACTTTTCATAGTTTTAAGAAAATGAGAATGAATAAAATAAATATTTTAAGTTGTTTTAAATACGTGTATGATAAATATGGATGTTAGATAAATATTAGAACATTTCTTTCAGATAAATATTAATAAAAATACATAATTTTGCAGAAATAATCTTGTTGTATTCATCTAATATATTTTATATTAATGTATATATAGGTTGTGCAAAATATTCATTTTAAAGTACAGGCTTATTCAAAATGATTCAACCGATTTCAAAACTTCTATTTTCAAAAATGCACGTCATAGAATGACAAGTAATGCATGAATGCAACGAGAAGACATGGATGTTTTATAATAGAAAGAATAAATAGCTCTATTGTGTTCTTCTTAAACTTAATTCACGAAAGCTGTTTTAGAAGCTTTCACGGAGTTACTTCGCTGTTGGATCAGTTGAAGTGAATCATATCACTTAATGTTACACAGTTGGCTTGAGTTTGCAAAAGGTAAAATGCATGAGCTACCATTATCCACAAATTAATTTGAACTTAAGCACGGATTTTATTTTCTATACGATCAATTACCATTGACACTTTAGAATGTATTAGGCAGGAATATAAATATCGAATTGACATTATATGTGTAATAAAAAGAAGTTATAAGGAAGTTATAATTCATAATAAATCTCTAGATTTTCCTTTTGTATTTATATATTACTTATCATTAACGTATAGTTTATTTTTAAAAATATGGAACTTAGAAATAGGATGAATCGTTTTGAATAGTACAACATACAGAAGCAGGAGACTAATTAAAAATCAAAGAAATATATACAGTATTATGAGGAAATGGTAAAATGCAATTAATAAATATCTATATAATTTTTACTCATTTATTGCATTCGTGTGTTATAAACAACAGTTTTCCGAATCTGAACTCAAATACTCGTGTAAATTACTTGAATAATTACTCGAATTCAAATCTCTGAGTTTTGTGATAAAATCTTCTTTACTTTCAGCGAAATCACATTCTTGACGATTAAATATGGATGTGTCATATCCAATCATCTCCAAGAGCGTATTTTCAAATTTTTACCACAATAAATGCAATGTATCAGTCTAAGTGCATGACAAATATTTACTGAGAGAATATGAATAATTATAAATGTAAGAGGAATAAAATTAGAGGACACAAAATGATTTGTATGAATTCAGTTGTATAAACAAATCGGCTAGTGTGATGATAAAACAAAATAACTTTAACCACGAATTTATATTTGTTGTTTGCCTGCCATTGTATATCCGATGTTATTCACTTTTATTTTTTCAGCAGTACTATGTATTTTAAGAAAAAAGGATATATATTTAATTATTTTGTACTGTTTCTTACACAGCTGTTCATTTTATTTTTGTTTTATATATGATATACTGTAAAGAAGCTGATTTTTAAGCTTTCACACATTATATATATAAAAATATATGCGTGTGTGTGTTTGTGCACGTACGTATTTGTGTGTGCATGTGTAGTTATATGTGTGTGTGTCATATAATGTTAATGAATTGTAAATAATTGAGAACAAATGAAACACAATCACAAAAGACAATTAAAACATAAATTACGTTTAATGTTTAAAGTATCAATTAAACCAATAAATAATGAAGATATAGCAAATTTAGAAATGGATATAAAAGTCATTTTCATAAATTCTGTGTTTGGCTTTAGAATGTCTGGTGTGATGAAACGTTCCACCCATGCGCTCTTTTCTCAGATATAATGCAACATACCAAAAACATTTCAAACACATGATAAAGCTATAACTGTTATTGAAAAAATAGTTTGTTTCTTTAAAAGCTATGCCATTTAAAATCGCGAATTTAAGGCATAAAAATATTGCAAACGAGCCTTATCTACAACAACTACTTAAATAAACCCAAAACCCTGTAGTTAACTTGAAAACAATGTTTTACAATCCAAATCATATATATGTTAATCGCCAATACTTTATATCACATTAAGTGTTAAGAATGATAAACATGCATCAATCCACACCTTTTAATAAAATATTTAGGTAATATTTAAATATATTAACGAAAATACAAGTAAATTTCCCCTTAGTGGACAACAGATGAATTAACACAATTATCTCCTTAACCTTAAATTGTGTATCAGATATTATTTCTTTCAAAATTTTCATTTTAAATAATTAAAATAAAATGACACATTTATAAATCTAACATAACCAATATAGCTCGCCAAAAATTTTCGAAATACATTTGGTCGTGAAAACATTTGAAACATAATATATCATAATTTCATAACTAATTATATTTTTTGCATTGACATTCAATCATCCGAACTTCTCTTGTAAATGAAAATTGATGATTTTACCATAAAATGAGAAAAATACATAAATAGATTAAAAATTTTAGATATTGATTCTTTTTTTCGTGAGACGATAATAAAATACTTCGTTTGCTCTAATTCTTATGCGTTCATTACATGATTTTTTTACAAATATTACTCTCATAGGTTTTCAAAACCAGTTACTGAATAATGTGTCACTGCCTTGAGCAGAGATATAAAAATACTATATTTTATCGTTATTTTAAATCACCTCTTTTAAATTTAAGAATAGATAGTACAAAAGAACGTATCTAATTTTTATACGTTTTGTCTAGAAACTTTCCGGACATAATTCAAAATATTTCCTTTATACAATGACTACTTCTCGATAAGAAAATCATTCGGAACATATTTACCTTGTAGTTTCATCTTTGCATACCCACATCAATTCTTAAGCATTGCCAATATTTCCAATAATGATTTATACTTTCTGGACAAGGTTATACCAACACGATAAATTTACTTTACCCCTGACTTCTAAAAACAAACAAGAGTCTTTAGGTTTTCCTTTTACGATTTTTGATGTCATTGTCAGTTTTCATACGACAATATTTTTGTTTTTTATCGTCATCTTGAAAGGCGTCACTTAAAAGCTTGAATAGATGGAATAAAAGAATCGTTTTTGTAACTGAATCTCTTATCAGGAAACATCCCAGCTATTCCAGGATTCATTTATTCAGTGACCATTTTCTACCATGAAAAGAATACGTGCATTGTTTAGAATCTTCTCTGCGTACCCATCTCTTTATTTTTCTCTTTTTCTAATACACTCAGTAATGCAAAGTTGTATTTTCTGGTCAGAGTAATTCTACAACTATATTCTGCCGCTGCCACCAGAATCTCTAAAAACCTAGAATATTCTGTTATTTTTACTTCCTTCTTTCTTGAGTTCAGTTTCATGCTTCAATTTGTTCAGTCACGAATCGGTTGAAGGAAGGAAGCACTTCAGAACGTTCTATTTTTCTTTCTCTTTTGATCTGACAGATTTCGAACATGAGAAGGTTTGGTAGAGGGTGAAAAAGAGTACAAAATCTTTTTTTTTTGTTTTGCGATTGTTTTCACTGGTGAAAAACGTTCAAGAAGTGTATGTATGTTCCCAAAGCATGGCGAGTATCCCGGAGAATTTAATCAAGCCTTTTCAGGTGAATTTATTGTGACATGTAGCTGACTCCGGTTTGAAGTAAAGCGGAAATAATCTCGGTGTTTTAAACACTGATTCGAAATGGTGTACGACAGAAACTGGGAAGGAGGGGGAAAGAGTGATTGAAAGGATATTTGTGGGCTCTTGAAAGGATTATCCATCTTTTTAATGTTGTATTTAAGATGCTTCATAAAATATCTCCTTGAGAGTATCACACAACCATTTCCTTCTTCGGAAAGGTAAGTAAAATTGATGTATCACCGGGAGGAAACATAATGTTAATCATATAAATAGATAAGATTATTGGAAGTATATATACAAAATATTTAATTAAGTCCTATCATACTTTAAAGAAAGAAAAAAAGAATTTTTGATAAACGGTTTCATGTAAATTTCCTTAAGTAGTTTACTTTCAGTTATTAGAAATTTTGTTATTATAATTGGATACAAAAATTTTTTTGACTTCTATAGAAAGTATCATGTTTCTTATGATTGCATTTTAATGCAGTTATAGAAAATGACTTTTATCATATGGAGGAAATTTTATGTTGGAAACTTCAGTAAATTTTACTAATAATCAAACAAAATCATATTCTCCCTTAAGATTTATTTTAATTTATAGGTACTTATGCAACTTATATCAACTATAGTTATAAATTAATGCAAAACGTTTCAAAATCCTGATTACTGCACACTTTAATTTTTAATATTTTTTTTTTTCAATTCTTGTCAGGTTTGAAATTAGTAATGCTAACGTATAGGACATTTTAAGGCAGATTTCGTTTAAGGTATAAAATGTAGTTACTGATGTAAGGTACGCAGTTACAGAAAATGAGGGTAAATAACATACGAATAGACTAATTGAAAAATTATGTCTATAAATTTAAAAAGAAGCATTAGTTTATTATGGAATCAGAAAGGAATAAAAATGATATTGATGATGAAAATCTTTTACCTGAAAATAGAATACATTCAGAAAAGTTGATGATATAGTATGTATGGATATTCATACAGTTCATACACTATGCACTGATTGAATAGCCAAATTTGAAGTATGGTATACATAACAGAATAAAGGCAAATAACAAAAATTAATAATTAAATTACCCTTATGTATGGGTATTTCAATAGTATTTATTTTTATTTCCGTTAACTCAAAAAATATTTTTTTCCGAGAACTGAATACATAAAGTTATTGAATTATAATTCTAATCTGTCCTCTAGAATACGTATAAAATGGATTAAAATTACTAGTAACTGAAAAATTTAATTTCTCTTCTAAATCCGAATTAATTCTGAAAGCTGTTAATAATTTAAACTGGGAATTACATATACCTAATTAAGAGGCAATTATGAAAATTACATTCTAAGTTTCAGATACATCAAAATAGAAACCCCAACCGCAGGAATTTTAGTGTATGATATTAATTAAATATTTTAGGATATTTTAAGCAACTAGATTTAAATTAATTAACTAATGATCTGGACTAAACAGATTTCGTGCAGCTTCTTAGTTGATACAGACATTTTCCTTTAAAGTATTCTGAGAATGTGTTGCTCCACGAATGAAGAACTTACTGAACGATGTTCTGAAAGATGAAGTTTAAAATTTCCTCATTTTTAAATTTCTTAAGTATAATAGGTAAGATAAGTATAATAGTATAATAAGTATAATAGTAAGATAAGTGTAGTACAGTAAAATATAAGTAATGATTACTGATACTTCAGATTGCATTTCTACTGAATTTCTTCTGGTCCGTCTCTAATAGCCCTCGTGCTGCTTCTAGTGCGACGTTAATAAAAACTAAACTAAACAAACAAGCAAAACAAAAAAAAAAACTGTATTTCTTCGAACAACTGAAATATCATTTGTCATAGATTTATTTCTTAAAATCTTTGTGCTCAGAGATTTCGCTTAAACTACGGGTAGATTTGAACTACATGAATATTTTACGAACATAAGATGAAACATGATGTCCAAAAACGTACTTAAGGCATACGAATTTTATTTTATGATTAATCAATAAGAATAACAAGAAAAATTAAGTTCAAAACAAATGCACTTTGTCTCCTTCTCAGCAGAATAAAAATATTATACTTAATTTTTATTACTCGAAGTTAAATGCAGGAAAATGTAAAAGATGTAAATAATTTTATTTAATGATATTATTATATATCTTCTTTATAAGCAATGAATTTATTACACATATGCATTGCAAATTACTTCCTATGTTTTCGATATAAATCTTTGAGATTGTGTTAAGACAATGGATTAAGCTTTCGATGTTTCTTATGTTTTTTGAATGAAATTATTATCCTTTTGAAATCAATGATAAAGTATACATATTTATTACTCCACAATTCATTTTCTTGTGCATAATAATATGTTTGTAAGTCAAATATTTTTTCTATAGCTATTGTAAATGAAGTATATATTGATATGCAGTGTATGCCAAAATTGAATATACACCACTTACCTCTTTCTTTAAAGATAAGGGAATATTTTTAAAATAATAATTTAAGATTAATATTTATATAATCGATAAGATGTACTCAAAGAAGTGTAGTGGGATAAATAAAAAATGGTAGGAATTGTAAATATTATTAGTAACATAATTTGTACGTTGAAGCTACAAATTTCTAAATCGAAAAATTGAGTATACATGTAGTATAGTTCTTAAAGTCTTTATTTATAAAAAAATGAGTTAATATTTTAAACTCTTATCCAACGGTGTGTATCTATTTGAATAGAGTTTGTTGTTTCACTGGATATTTTTGTATTTTTAAGTGCTCTTTCAAAATATTATACTTTTCAACTGATTTTCACGAACGGCGTTTACAAGGTTTCAGTCACAATGAGATTAAGTGATTCAGGTGGTGCAAAGTATTATAATACTGTATTATAAACAATAACAACTGTATTTTCTGTTCGTCAAAATATTCAAACACAAAAGGCAATCCTAAATCTGTTTCCGGGCACTTAGTTATAAATTATTCTCTTCGGTATATTAAAGTATTTTATTTTACCTATGATTATGTCATTATATATCTATTTTCCCACTCTTTTAGCAGATATTCGATCCCATACAGGAGCAAAATAACCATCATAATTGACAGTGATGAGGATGTTTGGGGCTCAGAGTTAGGATTCCGCCAAGCATATCATCGATCATTACTTCATAAACTATTGTGTGAGCTTTCGTCGAACAATATTGCGTTATTCCAGAAATATTGAAGCTGGGAAATATGATTTTTCTCAAATGTTTCTTATCTATTTGTTTGAGAAAGGAGGCTACAGGAGTCTAGTTGTCATTGTTGCAAACTACTGACTGACATTTTTACCACGGAGTTGTGGGTTTGAGTACTGATGCTAACAAAGTCCCGTTGTGTAGTGGGGCTGATCCCCGTTAAATTTGTCAAGGCTCCAAGTCCTTCAAGTGGTGGTGTGTGGCAGAGAGAGGAGGCAGAGCTCAAGCACCATGCCGTCACTTGAACGATGTTCAAAATTTCGATGTCCATCTGCATTAGGTTTAATAAACAATAAATCAAAAAAAAAAAAAAAATCAGTTGGATCTGAAAGGGTTTCTTCCAGCTACGTTACCATAACAACTAACTTCTCTGAATAATTATTTAATTGCTTCTGTTGTAACATACCATCATATTGCTGTAAAGTAAATAAGCAATTTTATATCATTCTCTTTTGATTTTATTCAGATTGCGCCGAGAAAGATCACGAGAGCTTCTGGCAACGGACAAAGTCATTTTGAATTTCCATCAAGTGACGAGGAAGACACCTGAACTGGCAACTCCCTCTCCTAACTTCCACACCACATCTACTGGAGGACTTGGAACCTGGATAGATTTAACGTGCATCAGCCCCGGCTACATGGCAGGTCTTCAATGGCCCAAAGGCTAGAACCTACGCCTCGACAAAAACTACTGGCTGCGATTTTCAACCATGCCACATACCATTCTTTTACCTTAGAGCTTTTCTTACTTCTACCTAGAATACTGTTTTTCTCAGTCATTGGATGAAGGATCCCTTTTTCCTCATCCAAGCATCGTGAAGATATTTACCTAATTTTGTAGTAAATGCTGGTCAATTTTTATCCCTTTGCATTTTAAAATTATCCTAATTTTACATTAAGGTAATTAAACAATATATTTTACCATTTATGCTAGTCAATAAAACACATTCATAGTTATAGATAAAAGCATTATGGTTACTTGTACGCATGAAACACGAATCGTAATTGACATAATTCTTGTCGAAAACTAATTAAATACTATACCGGACAGCAAATTACATTCATCTGCACTTCTTAATTTTGAGAAATGACGCAATTTAAAAGTCAAATATATTTCAAGTAGTTTAACAGGAACAATACAGACTCCCAGACATTCACGAAAGTAATCTTCGATTTATGTGCCTTCGAAAATAATTATAATCTCTCTCTTTATTTATTTATATATATATATATATATATATATATATATATATATATATATATATATATATATATATATATATATATATATATATATATATATATATATATATATATATATATATAATATTCCATTTTAATTAAATATTTTTGTTACTGCATTTGAACAGAACTATGTTTATCTATTGTTTGGTACGTTTTGGCTTGAGTGAAGTCTGTGCTTGGAGTGCGCCAAGAGATTCTCGTTCCTTCCCAGTGGTGTTAGTTAGTACCGATGTGCAACTTGGAATAGTGACACGAACAGATGGTTACCCATGCTGCCCTTTATAATTTATTCTGAAGTACATCCTTCACTGGTGTCTTGAATATGGTCGTTCTTATCGATTGTTATGAATTGAACTTGTGGGAATTCAGTATAATTTACTAGCGACATGGACATGTGATCATGATTGTAGCTCTTGACGAATTGACATTATTTCATGTTCTGTATTGAACCATTCTTAGCAAGCACATGGGTGCCATTTGTTTGTGAGTTACTAAATTTTAATATTAGTTCGAAAACGACAGCACATAGAGATTTATACAATTTGTTACATCTGAATAGTCCCCCTAAACATACATCTCATTTTAAAATATTAAAGTACATTTTGAGTGGTGAAAAAGATATAAAAATGTAATCTTACGCAAATCAATTGTGTGGTTTTGTAATGGTAATTGCTTATTAACATCACCCTGAAAAGAAATGCGAGGGCTATTGGGGGACGGATCTTGTAATTTTCGACTTAGGTTAAGTGACAGGGGCGACACCTGAATTAGCATCTACTTCTTCAAATTTTGATACCCCGTCAATGGGAGGACATATGACTTCGACAGATTTGACGTTCATCAGCCTCCCTACACAGCGAGTCTTTAGTAGCATCAGGGTGCGAACTCAAGACAAAAATCAATACCTGCCATGAGTTCGCGACCATTGCCAATGTATACAGGCTACCACGGCCTAAAACAAATCAAGTGGCACTGATTTGTAATACGAAATATTAGGAACAAAGTTAAATTATTAATTATTTTAAGCAGATAAATAAGATAACTGACATTTATTGAAACATAGTTAATATTTTCAAATATTTTCTAATTTGATTATACTTGTACAGTACAGAGGGAAAAACGTACATTAAGAACAACAAATAAATATAACCAGTACAAACCAAACTTAAGATAATTAGGATACTCAGTGACCTTTAAAAATTATGTATGTAACACACTAAATCTGTTTGTATCTCTAGAACTGCAATTCTAATTCACATCTGCATAGAAATT
>BMAW01067063.1:176065-202975 GCA_019974015.1 Nephila pilipes | reverse complement strand
ATATATATATATATATATATATATATATTAAAAAGAATTTATATATATATATATATATATATATATAAAGAGATTAATACCATTTAATTAATTTCTATTTCATGACATGAAGTTTTGATTTATTAATTTATTTACAGGTAATTTTTTTTTGGAGTGAAAGTAAATAATCATCTGTCTAATAAGAAATTATTCCATGTCGACAATATTCCTTAAGTAAATTTTATTAAGCCTTTAGCATTGCAACTAGTAATTTCTCTTCGTCATTTAAAAATTTCTTAAATGCACATACTACTTTAAATATGAGTTAAAATTACATTTAGTGCTATACCCTGTGGTATTGTTTCCTATATTGCAGATAATTTTGGATCTCTAGATACAGTAAATTTCAAAATTTATCTAAGAATGAGTTTCCAGATCTTGGAACGCAGTCGAAGACAGTTACAGGCACTACCTCTCCTGGGAAGGTGCCAAAGTCTTTTGGCCATCTGGAAAAGGGGGAACGGCCTATCTCCCGTACCTTTATTAACAGGGGTAAGTGGAAACATCTAAAAATAACCGAGACAAGCATCAACATCGATATTTTCCCCCTTCCTTTCACAAGGGTTGATGTCAAACAAATAGAGATAATTTGGCTTAGATCTTGCTTTTCAACTTCAAGGGCTTCCCTTCCTTCCAGGAAGTTGTATTCACTCTCTTGCTTTTCACCGTGTTTCGACTTCTTTTTAAATATCGTATTCAAATGTGAATGAGGCAGACTCATTAAATTATAACGCCTGAGGTATGATATATAGTCAGTTATCATTTGTTTTGTTGTTAAAATGTCTACTTAAAATGTTTCTAGATATGTCTTTATATGAATGATAGCTAAATAATCTGAGTTTGTCATGAAAACTCGATTAGCATGCGATACGGGAGTAAATGTCATATATAAATTTTCCTTTTCTTTAGCTGTCTTGAATTTGGAAACTTTATAACGTTTTGTTAGTGTTATCAATTTACTGCCTCCTCCAAATTAATTAAGCGGATTTTGTATTGCAGAAAAAAATAATACGCCTCGTTCCTTTCCCATTAGTCACTCATTAACTATCATTGGTGTCTATAAAAGAAGGGGGAGAGGATGCGAGAATGCTTCGAGAGAGAGAGAGAGAGAGTGAAGTTCGATCAATGAAACTTTAAAAAATCTTGCAGCTCTGTTGGTGATGCATTATAAATTCAAAATTGTTCCTTTGCTTACAGATGACAGTTCTTTAATAGACTGTGATCCTTACGTATTAATTCTAGAATCCATTTTTTTGTTTTGGCTCTCTTCGCAATAGAATGGGACTCTAATTCAACACACATTTCTGACAGAAAAAATTATCAAGTTTTTAAAAACGCCTTTTGACTTCACTGTCATCTAGAAAATCGCGCAATTTATTATATTACTCTTGTTTTTGTTTTAATCAATCAATCTTTTCTTACGTGAAATATACACTATATTTCATTTCCTTAATTGTGATGTTAAACAGAATGTTATATTTGTATTTTAAAGGCATAAATATATATTTATGGAATATTTCTAAGTTTCAAATGCACATTACGATGATTTAATCAAAAAAGTACAAACTTATATTCCAAGTTTCGATACAGATATTCTATTTCAAGCAAAGAAAAAAATAAAACATTGAATTCCATTGAGAAGTAATCGTATGATATTTTTCAAGCGTTCTGTTCTTTTCTTCCCTTTGGCAGTGTTGTCAGTTTCTGTTTCCATTCAGTAATTGAAATTACGTGTAACAAACTAACTTATTCCATTATTAAAAATATGAAATTCAAAATTTTCACAAAGCAACGACTGAGCAAAAATTTAATTTTGTGAAACAAAGGTCTATAACCTCGGATGAGAAAAAATTAATTTATTATAATCACTTTCAGTTACGATAGAGTAAATATTGTATTTATTTCATAAATGTTCATATACAATAAATTTCAATAATATTGATCGCATTAGGAATCAAGGATAAAATTGCTCAGTTTAATGTTTCATTCAAAATAAACAATTGAAATTTTCCTACCGAGATGTGTTTAAGAAATAAAATTTTGGTTATAGATAATTATTATATTATAATGGTGATATTAATAAAAATTGTAATATTTTCTTATGATGATAATAATTTCATTAACATAGATGTAATAGGAAATACTTAGGATCGAGAGAGATAAGTAACAAATCATTATTATTTATGATACATATATAAGATATGTATTGTATACGTATGTAAAATATATCTTCTGTTTTAAAGGAATTAATGAGTTATTATTTCAAATGTAAACTGTGTAATATGGGCTAATTACGCATCTTGCTCTAACTAACATTTAGTTTCACACATTTTCTACTTTTATATAACTATTTGCAATTTCTTTCTGATTAGAATTAGGCAAAGTTGTGTACTAAACTTGATAACATAACGATGAAAATGTGTGTGCTAATAAAACTTTTTAACTATTACTAACAAAAACCCAACAAATAATTTTTTCATTTGTTTCATTTGAAGACATTTCTACATTTCCTTAAACTTTTTCCTCTTATACAATATTTAATCTTCTCTTAAAGGAAACCAATAAGAATCATGCATTATATTGGGACCCCATCTCCATCGGTATTTTCGTTCCATTACGTGAATATCCTGCTGAAATCTTTCTTCTCACTCGTCACTTATAACTCTGAGGTTTTCGGGAGGAAAAAAGCTCAAAAAGGAAGTCATGAAATATATTTTGAGTGACATCCGACACCTATCATCTCGTAAATACTTAGGAGTCCATCTACCAATTCATTAGTTTTCAGCCTGAAAACTAAGAACAACAGAAGTCTTTCCAGTCACCCATCTCTCGAGTATTAACTTTTCCTCGAAATTGTCGTGTTTCAAAAGTTTCCTAATATGCAGGCCAACGAATAATTCCATCGTTTCGCTTATCATCTCTCACATGTGAGAAATGACTTTTGTTACGTGCAAAGTCTTCTTTTAGTCCGTTTAATTTTTAAATATGCTAAACTTTTTAAGAAAAGGAGGGAGAAATATCTGCTTTCGATCCATCAGAGGGGTGTATTTAACATTATGTTGCCCGGCACGTAATTCTCTCTAGGAGGCCAGTTTTTTACAGAATTGTGTTTGTCAATTTGCTTCACCGTCCCATAGACACAGGGAACAACAATATTTTGTGAATCCCCTCTGAAATCTGAATACCAAGCCTACGATTTTCAAATATCCACACATTTGTCAAATGTACATTCCATACTGTATTTCATTTACCAGTGCAAATATACTTTCGTACGCTTCTTTCATTTCCACTGAATGCGTTTCTATTATTGAAGGTTATCGCCATTGCGTAATAACACTGACTTAAAGCTTGTATTAGATGTGTTATCTAAAATGTTTAACGCCTGCCCGTAGCATTAAACTGGGATTAAAATTTTTGGACACGAAAATAAAAACCTCAAGTTTACAAATTATAGTGCTGATCCTGAAAATTCATTATAAATTGTGTAATATTTATCAATCGATTATAAATAAATGTGTAGAATAGAAAATTTAAACTATTGTGATTCCTCTCTGAGCCAATATTTCAAATATAGACAATAAACAAGAAATTTTTAGAATAGGTGAAGTTTAAGTATTTTTAAAATGCCTATCACGAAATAAAATAACGCTGCTTGATTTTAGTTTGCTTAAAAACTGATTAGATCAAAATTTTGGAAATTAAAAATAACAAGAGTGTATTATTATAAGTTACTGTACTTACAGATATTAACTGTAGTGAGTAGATTTCTATCATTAATGCTTGATTTCACATGAACAAGCCTTTCCAACCTTTATAAAACATATGTAATTCAAAAGTTCATTGTACTCTTTCGAAAGTACAATGCGTAAATAATTAGCTTAAATATGCAAGTATTTGAGAATTAATTTCATACTGAAGTGTTTCAGCAGCTGTATTTTTAGAAATCACCATCCGCTTGTAAGTATTCGTTATTCATCGGTACATTTCTTCGCACAATTAGCTAGGATCGTATGAAAAGTACTTTGAACTAGTTCGACTCTCTTCATTGTCACATAAACCTTACTGTGCTCTTTAATGTTTTAAAATGCTGCAAAGATATAAATTAGTGGACCAAACTCCAAAGTATGAAGATTCGGTCTCTATCCTGAAAACTTGAGTTGCAGGTAAAATTCTTTTAATCTTGTTCCCGATTTTAGAGAGTATTCTAAGCAATTTCCTCTTAAACCTCTAGAGCGGAAAGAGAGACCTTTCCCACTTAAGATCCAAGCTAGCTTTGTAGAGAAACGGAAAAGAAGAAAGACCCTCCTCACTTAAAGTAAATTGTTTTCTGGAAGGTATAAGGATTCTACTGGAGTTTGGGAAAATAAGACTTGGTGGATACATGCTATTTATAGATATCCGGGAAACGAGAGGGATTTTTAGCCATGTGTGGCAATCATTTATTTTTAGAGATATAACTGATTCCTTCTGTCAGAAGTGATATGCTTCGAATTTTAACGGTGTAAGAGCTCAAAAGTTAACAACAGCTTTGAATGCTAATGAACTGGATATTCAACTGTAAACCAGAAGTTTCTTATTGCTTTCCCATTAAAAAAAACCTTGATAATCGATTAAGTTAAATTACTATAGATAAATGTATTTTTCTTTTATTTTATACGCGTGCTATTAATTTGTTATATGATGAAATAGCAATCATGAGGTAGCATTAAGAAATTACCAATTTTATCAGTTCCTTTTTGTGAGCTTAAAAAGCGTTCTTTGGCTTTATGAATAAATTATATTCAAGTACTAAACTACATTCACTTAATTATTATGAATTAATTTTTACTTTTTGAGGTTTTATATATATACTTTTGCGATAACAAATAGATTAAAAACAATTTTACTTTTTAATACATTTTTGAAAATTTTTTACCATTTTAAAATATTAATATTTAAAGATACATTTTGATAAAACAGAGAGAAAGGGAATATTTTGATACAGTTCCTTAGAATTAAAAATTCTGTTTTAGTACAATTAATTGGGAAATGTCTGCAATTTTTGAATTTTAGAAGTGACATGTTTTTTAATAAAATAATTAAATTAATATTTGCTATTTATCTTATTGCAAAGGTATGTGATTTCTATTTATCTGAACTGATTGGAATATCTTAAAGTATCACGTTTAAGTATTAATATTGTTTTTGTTGAGAGGAACAAAAGATAGTAGTTCTGGACAAGAGATTTTATTATTTCGATATTTTATATAATTTGGTATGCATGCATGCAAAATAATTTTATATTGACTTACTTCAAAAATATTTTCGGAAATTTTTCTATAAAATTGAACTTATTAATTTTAAATAATTATGATATTTTATCTTAAATATTTGATATTGTTCTCTTATTGAACTGATTCATTAATACGCTAATATTTTTTTTTCAAATGTAATCTTTTAAAAAAAACAAAATGATTAATTAGTTTTTCCTTCAATAATTGGGTACTTCCTGTTTTATGTATTTAACTGAATTAAAGAATCTAATGAACTTAGGTATTAGATGGGCAAAAAAATTGTTTAACGTGTTGCTCTGGTTATCTTTTTCTTCCTGAATTTGAAATTTATGTTGCCTTATTGAAAACATTTCCAGCTGATTTTTTTTACCTTTCCATAAAACGTCATTTTTGATATACCTTTATAAATCGACAGTATTTTATTCTGTTACGTGTACTTATATCATTTGGAAAAGTTTCCCACTTTTGTGTGATAACGTCTAATAAATACTCATGGCGTGACCGATTACTGCGCATATTTCTTAGACTGACAGATTATACTAGTCGAACACAGAAAACCTTTTCCATTATCATGACTAATAACCAATATAATTTTATTATTCGAAGATTTTATAGAATACTTTTTGTAAGTGCAATAAAACATTATGCTCCATTGTTTTGAAAAAATTTAGTATCATGGCAACTATTTCGATAATTATATTTAGTATTCTACTGAATTGTGCATTTTGTCATTAAAAAAAAAATCTAAAATTATTTAATGAAAAGTTTCAGAAAAATAAAAATAAATAATAGAGAAATATTATGGTTGTCAAAATATTTTATTATGGAATAATATTACACGAAGTATTTCAATAAAATAACAATATAAATTTTTTTCGAATTTTTGCTTGAACATAAAGATATTTAAATTCTAGTATTTTTACCTCTCTTGTGTTAATGATACTTTCATATTTAACAATACAATTTCTTAGTTTCTTTTTTTTTTCATTCAAAGCTAAAACAAATTTTAACTGTATAGGAAAGTGTTCCAACTTCAGATTTTAACTCTCTCTCTCTCAAATATCTGGTGAGCAAAAGGAGTAATTGTTAAAAAAAATTGAAATAAAATATTTTGATTAAAATAAATAGACTTCAAATATGAAAATAATGAGTTATAAAAATAGTTGCTGTATTTAGTTTCCATTTTTTCATAGATTTAATTTTATGAGATTTGGAAAGTCAGTATAAAACTTTTATTTAATGCATTGAAGGGATATTTATTTGTAGAAAGATGAATAAATAATAAATGAAAAAATTATTAGAATTCAAAATTACTTCAAAACTCCCTTTATAAAAAGACTTAAAAAAATAAGCAAATTTACTGATTTGAACAACAACAAAAAAACAAAAACAAAAAAAAACTGAATCATGTATCTAGCAATTAATGTAATTCACAACTACCAGAGCTGAATTCATTGAGACATATTACTTAAAACAAAGTTTATAAGGGCTCAAAATCAATCAAGAAACGTACGAAAATAAAACAGAGAGTGTCCTTCAAAATAAATCTTGAAGAAATACTCTTTATAACTGTGCTATTCTAGTGTTAAAAAAAGGAAAATGACATTGAATGAATGTCTCCTCATTAACCGTTCTCAAATGCAGCAACGTTAACCATAAAATTTATTGCTTTTATTTCACCAAAAAAATATTTGAAGATATTTACACCAAAAAAAAATGTTTTTCTAAATCTTAATAAATATTATTAAAAGTGTTACACACGTGTATATGCGAGTGTTTCTATTTGTAAACTGGGATGTAATGCAAATAATGATAAGTTTTGTAACTTTTTTGAAAGATAGCAATCTAAACTTAATTATCGTATCTCCTAATATTTTAGATATTTATATATTATATTTACTTTTGAAACTTCACTAGTTATAAAATGCAAGTGCGTAATTTTTGTTTGAATAGTTTCCTTTGCTGTAGATTCAACACAATTGGCTGGTACAGGATTGGAGATCAGATTGGTTAAACCAAACAATGTACAAAATAGTATATTTCACTTCAACAAAAAAGTCTAGAAAAATAAATGTATATTACATCACTACTTTTGTTAGCTAAATAGCTGTATAAAATTGTGCAAATATAAATTTTGAGCTAATACTTAGTAAGCAACGTGGATCACATCCTTAGCTAAATAGTCTTTGAAACCAAAAGTTTGCCTAGGTACTTGCAATATCAAAACCCTTCTTAAGTATTTCATTGCTTATATATTTTTAACATATTGAACCTTTTCTGCTTAAAACCAAAGAAAAATTTACTTTTAAAGCGTGCATTTATTAAATTCAATAATTGCTTTTTAAAAAACGGTGTAATTTAACGGTGTCTCTATAATTCCAGCCTAATTACTTGAGAACAATAAAAATAAGTTGACTGCATATATATTACGAAGCGAATAATATGTCCATAGTTAATTATAAAAGCATTTTTAATTTTTTTAACTATGTATTATAACTGTGTATCTGATTAATCACTTCTTTTTTTAAAAAAAAACGTTTCCATTTAACTATGAATTATTCATTATGTTTAAATAACTGTCAGAAAAAAAAATTTCACGGCCACTGTAATAGTTAGGAAAAATTATTGATGATGTGTTTTTATTATTACATATTTAACGCTTTTGAGATATAATTTTAGAATAATGTAATATCTCTTTTTCCTCCAAATTTATGAGATACCTCTCCATATATATGACTTATACGTGCCTTATATTGAAAATAACTCCTAAGTAATATCTGATCTTATGTTCTCTTATGTTATTCTTTTCAATGTTATTTCGGAAACTCATCACGATTATCACAAATCAGGATTTGAGAAATAATGAACGATGTCGTGATAATAAATATCTATATATACCCAGAATCTAAATTAGTTTCTTTTTTTTTAATAGCCAGCTTCCTTTTTAAAAAAGGTTTTCTTCTGATTTCTGCACCAGGAAAACATTCCCTTGGTAATTTTTTTACATCATAAAGATGTCTCAATGATTTCGTGATATTAATTTTCTTTCTATTTTATACTTGGTGACAGAGTATTTAGAAATATTTCATCCGAAGTATGATTTGGTGCATGAGCTTGTAGATTGCGTGCTGAGCTTGTATTAAACTTCACAACTTTATAACATAAATTATATAAGATGATATATAATAAGTATAACTTAATTAAGTATTGCCTTCGGCTTTTTTCTACTTTCATATTTCTTGTGCAGTGTTTCTTATGTCAAGGTACATAAATCTATTGAGGGTGATTATTGCAAATTAGTAATCAAGATGATAACTTATTCGCCTGTTTTCATTTTGTTTCCACATGCTCACTGAGAGGTTGTGAATTTAATCTCTTTTACTTAACATTTATAACGTAAGGATTAGAGAACTTTTCACGAATAACTCAATGGAGATTTTTTCCGGACTTAAGGAGTTGAAAGTTTTTGAAATAATGGTTACTAAAAGTTAATTTAAGCATACCTTTACTAGTTTCACCGACAACATAATAATTACAGAAGGAGAATTCAAAACATTTGATGTTAAGGAAATTTTGAGCCTTTTATCGATACTATTAGTTTCATATAATACCCAATTTTAAATATTTTGTATGCTACTGATTGTTTATTAACGCCACACCTATAAGCAACTCGAGGGCGTTTGTGACGGACCTCGTAATTTTGAACATTGCGACGAAGTCGACACCTGAGCTATTTTTATACCGGAATACATGGTCTGTTACCACTATTCCATTGATTTTCAACTGGTGTTGCATGGTACACTGAGGGGCCATGGAAGGATAATAGGTGTGTTTGAAATTTTTTAAATGATATTAAGCATATTATTTTCGAATAAAGTCCAAAGAAAAAGTCGTCTGATTATCATAATTGAGCTCCTTTTAAAATAATGATACGAGAATATTTTTACTGTAATAATTAAATGCATGTATAAGAACAATTGATTGTTTAATGAATGAGTGAATTTATTATTAACGCAATATTTAAACAAGAGGGGTTTTATACAGATGTTGTAGTAACGTTTATCATTTTATTACTTTTTTTTATAATTTTGTTTATAACATAAATAACTAATTATATTTTAATTATCATTTTCTGTAACAAACTAAGGATTTTTCCCCTTTTGTAAATATTCAACAAATAATAATTTCTGAATTCATTTTAATCACCATAATTTATATATACTACGAAATTTAAGTGTAGTTTCAAATGTGCAATGAAATTGAAAGGGATTAAAAGCGTTTTATTATTTACTTATAAAACAACTCAACATTCTGAATAGACAATTTGTTATAATCGATAATATAAATTTTAATAAGAGTAAAATAAATAATAATAATAATAATTGTGTTTGTTATTTCTTTAAATTGTTAAGGCGTAACAAAGAATTATATCTTGAACATTTTTATGGTGTACATCTAGTTACAATCTCTATTGAATGTTTTGGGAACGAAATTTCATCGAATAATTTTAGTCTTCTCGTTTCACTTTTTCGATAATGTTATAAAAGCAAAATGAATGAAAGCTTAGTTTCAATTTTCAACAAAATGTTAATAATAACTAATTTTTATTGTTATAGATTGTGACGCCCGCCCGACCCGGGCGTCCTCTTGTGCCATCACTAGATTCAATTATTAAACACTACGACACAAATAATTACAGAATCACCAAAACAATTCTTCAACAATTTATTAGTATATATTTACTATGACAGAAATGGCTATGCTCTCCCGGGTAAGCTTTCTAATACCTTAGTTCAACCCACCAATAGTAATCTAACAGACCACTAATCCTTCCTCGACTGCAACTCAGACTCTGGAGCAACTGTTGAAAACACTAGGCAATGTCCTTCTAACAGCAATCTCTACTCGAACCCTCTATTGTAATCTTTAATTCCTCCTCCCACTTATCTATCGCTTCAGCTTCACCTCTCCTACAGTCTCTCTCTCAGATCCTCTTTCAGATACTCTACTCCTTCCGACGGAGTTTATATATTTCTCAACTCAACCGCTTCACTTCATTCCTAACTGCTTTACATAATAACTTTACGTATCACGTTTCATTTTTGGTTGGGCAAAGGTTGTTTAGCGAAAGCAATCAATCTCAATTAAAAGTCCCAAGGTTAGTGAAAAGAAACCGCAAATAGCCCAATGTCACAAGATAACTAATTTTCATAATCTTTTAATGATAACAGACAAGTTTAACTGGCCGATTAAATTAAATACGCAAATAATAGAAAAAATTGGAACGTTTTCTACTATTAAAGAATGTGTTTGCTACTTCATAAATTTTAATAAGCTTAAGTACTTGGAAATATGCTATAAATAGTAATATAAAGTTAAAATGCGTTTTCAGTTTTTATATGCTTAGTATAACAACATAATTTTTTTAAAAAAATGTGTTGAAAACTTGGTTCTTAGCTTTTCAACGCTTATTTTCTTGTAGATTTTTTTTCATTTTAATTAGTGAACGAAAGAAAAGTTCAACACTAATTTTGTACTGGTTTAAGTACAAAAATATATAATTTTGTATTGTTTACACTTTGCCGTAAAGGCGCACATAATTTTGATTTTTGGTATAACTTCAAAAATATTAAAGATTATTTGTGAAAGCAAATCACAATTAATTTCAAATGAAAATGAGACACTTTTTTCCTAATATTCATTTTGAAAATATAAATCTGTGTTTTGAAGTGTAAAATGTTTTTACTTGCATTCTTTTTGTATAATCAAGTCTCTTATTCGTCCCTTTCCAATTTTTCCTCCTGCATTCATAATTTTGTTTTAAATTATCGAAAATGAGAAATGATTCATATTTAATCTTCAGTAAAGCTCTTTTTCTGCAGATAGTTTCTTTTCTTGACTGAGTGCAAGAAAAGTTTCATCAATTTTGTAAAGCTTAGTTCAAGGGTACAACGTTCCCCATCATTAAAAATGTAAATTCAGTGGAAGACTATGAAAAGTCTTAAGCTGTTTTACAATATGCGGGGACAAAGTTTTTTTTTCTGGTATAAAAGTGTTTAATGGGGTCACTCTAAAGGATTAAAATAAATGTTCGAGGTAACATAGTTGGCAGCGCAAGCCTTAACAAATTCGTGGACAGTATAGTAATAGCAGTCAAATATTAATCTCGTCCGCTGGTTCTAATTCCATAATTTTTTCTCTAAATAAATAAACGACATCTTCAACAATCACAATATTGTGTTTAAGTATATGAAAATACACATAAATTATACTCTCAGGATACTTGCCGGTACTAAAAAGTGATTCAAAGAAAAAACATTTTAAAACTGTCATTGAATGAGTTCAGGATTTTAGGTATATTGCTAGTTTGGGCTCACTTTGTATAAAATTTTGGAAGCTGTTTTGTATTAAACAACTTACGGGGTGTTAAGGTCAATTTTAAAGTTACGTGTCCGAGGTCCGGTTTCTGTATTACATTTTGGTCAACTTAATCATGATTCAAAACTATGAAACGGTATTGATCACTATCTTATAACTTTGGATAGAAGGAATAATTATATCGAATAAAGAGTGCAAATAAAAAGGAAAAAGACAAGTCATCTTTTTAATTAATATAAGAGAGAAATAAAATTAGAGTAGTAATAGAATATAAAATGTAATAAAATTGCTAGTGTTATTTAAGTCTAATTTGTGCTTAGTTACAAATTAAAACTTGGATAGATATTATAAAAAAACAAGTAACTCATATCAGAAAGTCTTGCTTTTCATCTGTATTGTTTCTCTTCCATTTATAAATCATATGATGCATGTAACATTTATTTCATTCACCCTATTCATTTTTCAGAAATTTCGATACATTAAGAAATATCCTAATATACAATTGACAAAATCGATGTTAAACAATTTGTTTTTATGGAATTTCTTAAAATTCATCTTAACTGAATATCGATACAAAGAATAGTGGAAATGTTGAAATATATTTTGTGAATAGAAAATCTTCAAGAAAAACATTATTTATTTGGAAGGGTATGAGAGTAAATGATTTTTATAAAAAACGTTCATCTTAATTGAAAATTGTTAAGCATTGCGATCTTCTTACAGTATATGCTACCATAAAAACATATTTAATAACTTCGCATCTACCTAACAGTATGCATTTCCAGGAAATATCTGGTGAAATATGTTTCTTAAGAAATAAACAGGGAAGCATTACAACTTAGGGCCCCCATTATACCTTACTGAAAAATAAGCATGTCACATTCATTTTCATCCACGAGTCAATTTCCGACAAACAAAAGTCACGTGATTCCCATTACATATAATTAGTGTGGTACTTTTTCTAATTTACCTTCGTAGCAGGGAATACTCTTTCTTGTAACTTGTATCATATAGTTTATGTGTTGTTCATAGTAACACATTTTATGTTATATAACTTTGAAACACGTTTATAACATTTTTATTTTTAAAGTGGATTATTTTATCTTTTATGTCATAGCAAAAATTCCCATTATTCTTGAAAATACCGATGTTCGTTAATGATTTTTCTTTCAATTTTACTACATCTTTGTTTCAATAAAAACATGAAGAATTCTAGAGCCTAAAACAGACGAATCGTCATGAACAGCATACGAAAATTTAATAAATATTGGAATTATTAAATTTTGAATAAATTGATGTTATTATCTTAGCAATATTTATTGAAAATTTAAAAATATCGATTAATATTATTAAATTTGTAAACTGATATTATTGAATTTGGAAAGGTAATGCTGAATTCAAGGGCCTAAAATAGACGAATCTTCGTTAACATAAAAAAAAATTAATAAATATTGATATTTTTTCTTTCTTAATTTACCAGACTAAGCTAATAAGCGTAACGAAAATAAAGTTTTTTTTTTGTTCTCTAAGAGCAGTATATTAATATTCAGTACAGCAATCAAGATAGTAGGAGCCAATATGTATCTTTTTATTATTGGCTGCTAAAATATGTGCTACTACTGATGAGAAAAATAATGCTTCTATCAATGCGACTAGTGATGATTCAACAGTGGACATTGTGATTCATTACCAATAATTATGTATAGTTAGATATTTTAAGAATTGAGCTACGATATTTTTAGCCAAATTTTTGTTACATCCTGTTAAGTTTGCCAAATCCCAAAGATATTCATTGCAAGCAACGTAAGCCCCCTCCCCCCTTGAGCTATGAGTTTGACTTCCAGGATCTAACAAAACTGCAAGCCATAATTTATTGCTTTTTGTTGTGAATTTCAAGGAGATTTTTGGCGATCTGGAGAGAAAATAGATAAATGGATGCATATATGAATTACTGATTTTTTACTCCTTACTATCTTTTCTTAATAATTTAACGAATTCCTGGCGGTCATCTTGTTTTAATGAGCTGTCGGAACAATATGCCGTTTTTCAGGATATGTCTAGCTCGTACTGCGTAGGAGGATCTAACTCCAAAATCTGACCTTGTCCCTTTCATTGTATCATCATCTTAGTCATCATCTCAGCATGTTAATATTTCCTCGCGTAGATTTTATTCATCGTGACAGTCTCAAAAATGTTATCAGCAATCACAAAACAGACCTCATATAATTCAATCATCAAATTTGCACAGACAATTCCGATTTTTTTGTTGTTGTTCATCCTCCTGCAGGAGTTTTTACTTGAGGGGTAATTTTGTCTTTGTACTGCGAATATCATTCTGTAGATGAGATTAACTACTCTTAAAACATTCATGTTTAGAGAAAAACAATCTAAACTATCTTTTTAGGATATGAATTAGAGGATAGGTATAATTATGTTTTCTTAGTTATAATTTAACTATTACGGATAATTAAGACTCGAATTCTCATATCTGACTTCAAGTAATCTGAATTTCATATATATATATTTATATAATTAGGAATACCTTTCCTATTTCATAAATCATAATTTCAAGATCAATAAAATGTGTTTTTCTATGAATTTTTGTATTATAAAAAAATTGCATCTTTCAGACTATCTATTTTTTTTTTCTAGATGAGAATTTTTCATACGTTTGCAATTGTTACAATATTTTTCATTGAATGTTTTTTTTTTGTATAATCTGCTTTATTACTGATTCTCCAAATCATTAATTTATAATTTAACACAACCTTTTTTGCTTAAATATTTTGATATTGTAATATTCAGAAAAATTGATGACTGGTTGTAAGATTATTATTAATAATAATTAATGTAATAGATTCGTTTCTTAAATTCTAGAGCTCCTTAAATTCTAGACCATTTTCAACATTCGCTAGTATTCTAATTATTTTATCTGCCAATGTTCATAAATTGGATTGCAACTGATCAACTTTTCTCGAATCAAATTATTCATTCTCTGCTAACATGTACTCATAAATCCCGTTCAAAATACCAAGAGTAAAGAAAGAAGTTATATTTATTAAAATTAAGATATACAGGAAAGCATAAGTAGCTCTTATTACTTTATGTACTTCTTTTCTTTCATAAATCGTGAAGGACTTTTTATAACATTTTATGAAGGGTTTTGATTATTTCAGAAGTTTATTGATTTCGCAAGCAAAACGCATGCACACACTCAAACTACAAGTATACAAATAAAAAAAAAACTCAACTTCCTTCTTGATGCTAAGTCTAAATTTTAAATACCTTAAGCTAAAAAGAAGCAAGAGATAACGGATTAATCAACTAAGGATTATTAATATCAACTAACAATACAGGCAAATTGTGTTATAATTAGGGTTGTTTATCTATTTTTAATGTTTTAGCAAATTTAATGCAGTTGTAAAGTTATTAGTATATGAACTATGCGTATAGCAATAATTTTTTAAAAATTATACATTTGCAAACATTTCAAAATAATGCAATTGTGGATGAGATGGAATATGTCTGAGAACATATATCAACTCATAGAAAAAATTAATCAATACTTTTCTTGAAAGGAAACCTCAGTCATCTATTGTAAATGAATTAAAACTATTCATTTGAATTCTGAAGAAAATATTTTGATGTTCCTAATCTTTAAAATACATTTTTTACTTAGACTCAAAATGAAATTTACTTTATTTTTGTATTTTATCATGCTTTCAAAAAACTGAATTCTTTTTATCGTAAGTAAAATACATTTCTCTGTGTACTTTATGACTTGGCCGTTATTATAAAGGGAAACCAAATTGGAAATTTTCCAATGTACTTTCACGAGGAAAAATGGACAATATATGGAGCATGAGACTTTATAAAACCAAACCAAAATGAAATGTAAGAAACATAATAAAAATGTCTTGGATGTTATTTAAAGGGGGGAAATTCGCAGTTTTTGTTGAAGATTGTAAATATCAGATGTATTGTGCTTCTAGGAAGCTTTTTAATTTCTTCCATATTGCTTTATTTTTCAAATATTAGATTTCGCTGAAATTTTATCAAAAGAAATATTTGTTTTTAAGAGCATCTCTTTTATTACGAAACATTCTGAAATATATATTTCATGTTATAGAAGTTTCTTTCAAATATGTACTCTTAAATGTATGGAAAATGGTTAAAAATTATTGAAATATTATAATTTAGGAGCATATGCTCGCCAACTTGAGCTTAGAAGCAGATTGATGATAATCAGTATATAATAAATATCAGTTTGAAATATTTTTCATTAGTCGTAGAATAAAGCCAGACTTATCATTCACTTAAGTTGGATCTATTATTTTGATTAATATGAACCACGCGCGAGTGCTTCAATTCGAAGATTTGACAAAAGCACTTGCGGTTTGTTATAGTATGTTTACATAGCAAAGTATTTTATTCTATGTTTGGTTCCAAATTTAAGTTATAAATTTTTTAAAAATTTAATCTTTCATTAGATATTTTTAGAATTAAATTTGATTTTAAGTACAAATTCTATTTTACATTAACATAGTGACTAATGTAGTGAAGAATATTGTATTATAAAATTACTTTTTTCCCCAGTGAAAGAGATTTTTAAAAAATTTCAAGTATAATTTTCAAGAATAATTTTTATTGGTATTTATTATTAATTGTTAATATATGCTTAAAACGAATGAAAAATTTTGTTAAACAAAGGCTTTTGACTGACATCTATCTGAATCTTGAAAATTTCATCTTCTTATATTATATGAAATGATACAGTTCTACTGAAATCATTCATAGGTTTTATTGTAAATTTAAAAACATGTAAGTGCATGTTCTTAAAAAACGCACTGAAAATTATTGAAATCTTTGTTGTCAATAATACAACCAATTTTAAAAGCTGAGAAAAATTTTACTCATTTATATTTATATCCGTTATTTATTGACTAATTTTGAAATAATTGCTACTTTTTCGATAAAAAAAAAGTGAAATATATTATTAAAAATTGGTGCTTACAGAATGCAATATTTAAAATAGTACTTTTCTTCTAATATTTTGTCCAACAATAATGACATCAATACTTCAAAGTTTAATAACGTGAATTACGAAAACTGAATTCTTAAAGAAAATGTGTTAAAACGTACCAATTTTATGACTGTTTTCATTCTTTTAATCATATAATATGCAAAATATATCGAATCCAGCTCAAATTTATAAAGATAACGAGAAGTATAAATGTTCTAACTTTACAAAAGATACTAAACGACAGTCTTGGAGTGAAACAAAAGAACAATTGGTAATTTGCTGATTTTTTCCATTACTATCATTACAGTTGTTTTACATTATACATAACAAAAATCAAAGTATAGACTTCTTATATATCATCTTCATGCATACAGCGTTCAACAAAGCAGAAAAATCGAAATATTGTCTTTTAAATATTGCAACTCGCTCTCAACTTTCCCCGTACATTGAAAAAATAATAAATTCCTATTTAGATTTGTTGTTACTCTATGTGATGCTAATATTTTACTACAGTATTTTGAGAATTTCTATTCTAATATTATTTTTATACTAAGATAAGCATTATGCAATAAAATATATTTGCCTGATCATTTCGTTTATATTTTAGTAATTAATAATAAATGTCTTAGAACTAAATATCTAAGTCTTAATTTAGTTTTAACTTTTAAAATATAAAAAAGAAATAGAAATTGTAGAAATGTACCTTATTCAATATAGATTTACAACATTATATAAACGTTATCAATCTGGATTTGATAGATTGAAGAAAATTTAATTTATATTAAGAGTTATTTTGTGACATCGTATAATAAAGAGGAATAGCTAAAAAAATTATTGTTAACTGGGTATCTTAAAACAAACTACTTAAATCACAAGAAAAATAAAAATGTGCTTAATCTGTTAATTTTGAAATTAAATTTGATAAATTTGTTATTAAATTTGAGATCTCAATGAACTTTCTCTACCACTTCATATAAGTCTCCTTAATCTTCTTGAAAAAGTACTCGGATATTAGCTCTGAAGAACTGCATAATTTTGTTCTTTTGCGAAGTATTAGGTTACATTTCGGTACTATACGGTTACCATGGAAACATCTTTCGTATCGTGAAGGGAATGTCAGAGAGAATTTCCTTCAGTAAACCTAGCACATATTTTCTTTTAATATTATATGCACTTTTTTTGCCATCGTTCCTTCAGAGCCTTAAAAAGACAATTTTTGTCCCAGAGATACTGGACTGTATATAAAAATATTTTTCCTTTCTATTAATCGTCTTCTTTTCGCCAGAAATAGTTTCATGAATAATGTATTTCATGTACGTCGGGCAGAAATTCCGAGCATCTTAAAATTCCGATCAATTTCTTGGGTTCTAGTAGCAGTGAAGGGTGGACAAAATAGAAATACATTATTTTTCTTTACAGAGATGAAAGAAAAATTAGGATTCCTAACATATTTCGCTTGAGGTTATGTAAAGTCACGTTGAAAAGGGAATAGACCAAACACCTTTTTACCTCATTTAAAATTTTGAAATGATTCCTATGCTATTCATCTACGTTGAATTTTTTGCCTTTGTAAAAAAAGTTACTGCCTTTGTTTTTGTCTGTTGTAAAAAAAGGTGCAAATTAGACAGTAGTTGGAAAAATTTGCATAAATTAAATTTCATGCTAATAAACGTTCTAAAAAGAAAGTTTACAGGAGCTCACTAAATCAGATTCAAGAATAGTTTTGACATAAAAACTATAAATCAAATGTTGTTTTGTGGCTGTTTTTTTTTTCAATAATTTAGTCTCTGTTTTCCTTAAACTCATCGAGGATAGAAAAAGTATTTATTGCTTTTTCTTAAAAACTTAACTGATTGAATTCAATAAATTAGATTTCCTTTGACGAACAAATTGTTATAAATCATAGTTTTGAAATATTTGTACCATGTCTCTCTATCGTCCATTCAGTTATTGAAGAAATATGGTAAATAAGAATTAACAAATATTTTTAAAAATTAAATTTTACCTCATGTTGCTTGATTAGCATTGTATTGATATTATTTAACTAAATCTGAAAATAGTAAAAGTGTTAATGCAAATCAAGTTTTTACATATTTTAATATAGTTTCGTAAGCAATTCAATAAATTAATCCCTTTAAGAAAATAAATTTTAAAATCTGCAACATTTTAACTTAAATACTTTAAAACTACAATGTTTAATTCCAGTTAAAAATAACAATCTAATATTATATATATGTGTGTGTTAATAATAAGTTGTATTTTTTTTTTTTTAAATTTAAGTAGACAAACATATTTTTTTACTTAGACATTTTCTTATCTTGATTCCTCATGATGATAATGCCACAGTTCTTTATCTTGAAAACTTTATAAGTAATGAATATTAGTCCACTATCTTTTTGTTTAGAAAATTATTGTTTTATACTACAAAATTAATTTCTTATTCTTAAATGTAGTTTTCAGTTCAATTCGAATGTAATTTAATATCATGATTGCTTATAAATCCTACTTTTGCTTTTAGCGCTCGAAATGTTTCTGTTGAATTACTCCTCTTCGGATTTTATATAGTCATAAAGACGTAGCTTCGCCTCCTTTGGCTACAGTGGAAAAGAGAATTTTACTTTGCGTCGAATTTATATGGAGGGATTTCTTTGGGTCTTGTGGTAATCCCGTGGTATTGCATTAAGGTATCTTTCAGGGACTTTAGCTGAAGCTGAACATTCATGTACTAATTAAACTCCTGGTCTGAGATCATGGAAAAAATTGATTTGATATTTTTACTCGCAAGTTATCGCATAAATTAAAAGATAATTTGAAATTATTTCAGAAGATAAGATTAAACTCTTTACTTTGAGTTAGAAAATGGTAAAAATTAGGATATTTAACTATTTTTCAGTGAAATTGTCACGCACGCATCTCTCTCTCTCTCTCTCTCTGTGTGTGTGTGTGTGTTTTCTCTCAGAATCATTAAATATTTTACGTGTACAAATATGTATAAACGTAATGAAACTAAATTCAAAACAAACTAATTAATTCGGAATTTCAAATACTTACGGGAGCTTTGAATTATCTCATAAAATATATTTCCTAGTTCTTATATTAGTAATGTTTACCGAGTATATTTAGGGTAATTCATCAAAATGGAAAAAGATTGAATTTTACGACACTCTAACTTTAAAGTTGTTTCATTAATAAATGAGAAAATTTCTGACAGTAAAAAGAATACATAATGATTGCATAAATCTATTTTTGTTTTCATATTTATTTAAATTAATAGTGATAATAACTTCGAATAAACTTGTGTTTGATGTATTAGGTTAATTAATTTATTAATTTTAAAGTGTAAAATGTTTTTAATAAAGCTCATGAGACACTATTAATTTAGAATATTCTATTATATATATATATATATATATATATATATATATATGCAGTTTATTAACTCTTAAAATTATGAATTATTTGTAATTTTAATCAATTTCAAAGTGTAGTAATATGAAAAAAATTCTCTGTATTAATAAATGAAGTCTACCCTAGCTCCAAATTTTTGAGATGTATCGTTCGTGCGAATATTAATAACTGTATCTCATTTTAAATAGTTATTACGCCAAGACTGAAAACGTCGATTTACATTTCAGCTATGCTTACTGAAATATAGAAAAATGCAGTCAATGCGGCAAATGTGCATAGGCAAATTTGATCTATCTCTTTGATTATTTCATGATTTAAGTGTACGAGAACTTTTTAAAAACCAAAATAAATAATCTTATTAAATTATTTTTGATTTCACAACATACAATATCTTTTCATGCTGTCAATTTTTCTGAATTATATAATTATTTTTCTTCTAATTATTTATAATATATTTTATCTGATAATTAATTATTTTCCGCGGGGAGTTATACTTTTTAGTTTCAATAAACTTTATAAATTTTGGATTATTATTGTATAGGAGCTAAGAAATTCTTATGCTGAATTGTTTATCATTGAAGTCAACGTAAAATTAAGTAGGAAGTGTATTGTATGAGTACGGGAAACATTGCGTTTTCTAAGTTCTTATTATTTTTGAAGCACAATTTAAAATTTTAGTTCAAAAGAGAAGCCTTGATTCATTTTTTTTTTTGCAGTTTAATTCAGAATGCTGTGAAATATAAATTGTGCTGTCTCGATTTTTAATAAATTGCTTTTTGGATTCTATGTATCAATTATTATTAGTAATGAATTAAATAAGTAATATCTTTTTCACCTTTGAATGTTGCATTAGCTTAGATTAATGCATCCAGTTCGGATGTTTGCTTTATTTACATTAGAATGAAATCTTACATATAGCAACTATCAGATCAGAGCATTAGTTTTATTTACGTTTGTTGGTCGTTATCGATCAAATAATATTTTATTTAATCTTAATTTCTAGAGTTTATAAATGTTCGCGTTATAAATTTAAAGTATTAAGAAAAAGCGCTATATATGTCAAACTCAGGCAATTTTCAGTCAAATTTGATTTCTATTAAAGGTGATAATAAGAAGTCATAAATTCTTTCCGATGTATATCTTCATATTCAAGATAAAGTAATTTTTATCTAGGCATTTTTTGTTATTTTTAATGCTACAAAATCTTTTTTTTTCGGGGAGGGTGGGGTCAAATTTTTTAACCTTCTCTTATCGGCTAATTTTCTAAGCGTATTTTCTTACTTTAAAGTGATATTAACGCGATATTATTCAAAGAGCTTATGTCAAACAAGAAGATTTTACAAAATTTGTTATTTATACATCATTTTAATACATAAGCAGAAAATTGCAGCAATTTCATGGTTCCTTTAAAATTTGTAGCCGCCTGATTGAGGATTTGTTTGGCAAATTCTTTATCTTACATACAACTTTTTTACAGTTTATTGTAAGTTTCACGACTTCCATTTGAATGGAAAATAAAAGTTTATCATGGTATGTATGTCATTATTCGGCAAGTATAGTCTATAAATATTCGTAGTCAAGAGACATGCCATATATTTAATGCACCAAATCTGTTAAAAGTAATTCATTTAACCATTAATTAGGAAAACTTTTACATTACTTCATTATAGATGTACATCGATATACCATATAATCCAAGTATAACAAAGAAATTAAAATCGCATTATTACTCATATTAAGAAATAAGTACAGGTCAATATTTCTTGTAAAAGTTATGCTTTCATGTGATTTAGTTAACTCAAATTTACTCATTTTATGTATTCTAATAATTAAACGATAAAGGAAATTACTTCATCAAAGTCATAATCAAAAGAATTATGGTATTCTATATTTCCTGAAAACTCTTTATATGTATGAAACTGGAAATATTCGTTAAAAAGTTTGAAATAAAATTTAATTGAAAAAGGGAAATTATACACACTATTAAAACATTAATACATTTGAAGATATCTTATAGTTAGCATTTTACTTTCTGATATGTTGAATTAGAGATCGTAAGATTAGGCGTTTGAGTCAGAACTGTAGGTCTTAAAAATCAAATATGCAAGATTTCTTATGTATGTGAATCATCAACTAGAGATTATGGTCAATTCAGATGTAAATTGAAGACAAGGGTGGGTATCCATTATTCCCTATCACAGTTCTCATTATTTTATTCCATTGGGACTGTCTGGCGTCATCGGGTCATTGAGTGCAAGTAAAGAGAATTGCTCAATAAAAAAAGCATCAAATGTGTTACTATTTTCTGAAGCATCTATCTTTGTAGTGAGGAGCAAATGGGAGAATTAGTTACATCTTTTTTTGTTTTTATACGTAGGAATATCGTAAAGGAGAAAAGTTTTATCTCGAATATTTTGCAATTTATGTTTGCAATTTTTAATGCGTCTTAAGTAAAATGTGTATAATGATTTTCTTTCTTACACATAAATGTGAGTTTCTGCTTTTCTTTTGTTTAATTAAAGAATTGCCTTTTTGAGTCCAATGGCAAAATTATGAATTTATTTTCTAATTAAAAGATAGCTTAACTCCTTTTTTACATCATATTATCATGCATGTCTTTTCAAAATAATGTGCTAAGCATTTAAACTAATGATATATTTTATACTGCATTGCTTCCGCCTACTATTAAAATATGAAAGAAATTGAAAATCGTGATATAAGCTGAAATTCGTGACTTAAACGAAGTAGAATATAAAATATTTTGAGCTGTTAAGCATATTTAAGTTAAAGAGACTAATATAACTGAAAATTTTGCTTTATTTTTATATAATATTCCTATAAAACACTACCTGAATATCTTCAAGTGAATTATTAACCTTTTTGGTTCGTACATTTTACTATTCATGTTTCATTAATCTTTAAATTAATTTCTTTCCAAAATGTTTTCTTATATTGGCTCTCCTTTATTTTCTTGAATTGTAAATTATGTGCTATGAGCGAAAAATCTCATATATCTCTGCGAAAATTAATCTGAAGTTTAAAATGTAATTGCACTTCACCTATGTATATCTATGGATTACTGAATAAATCATAACTATCTTTTACGCTGTTTAATATCTGGTTTCATACAAGTTATAAGACAACAGAATATCGATCTTTCATTAGAGAAGTGAAGGAATATTTGTATTATTCTAATTGGGGAACTATATAAAATGATTTAAAAAAATCTCAAATATAACTATAAAGAAATTAAATTCTACGAGATTAATCAAATTCATTTTGAATTACCGACTTAAGGCAAGCTTTCTCTTCAATTTTATGTGTTCCAGTATTAAAAAATAGAGCGCTGTATTTTATTTTTAATTGTTAAGTATAGTTTGCGTTTCGTTAGAATAAAACACCATCAAGCAAGACAGAAAATATTGCTTATTATTATGTCAAAGCATAAATTAATTTATTATTCTCAGTTCTTAGTTTTTTTCTATAAATTTTAAGAATTTTTATTCCAAGGAAAAGAAATATGATGCCGTTCAGCAACTGAGAAAATTACACGAGTTAAATAATGTGTGAATACATGAAATCTATCATTCTAATGCCGTTTAACATTTTTCCTTAGATTTTATTATTTAGTTTTGTAAAATATCAATTTAAAGAATAAGAATTCCCTTTACAATATTTTGGTTATACATTCCGTAGAATAAGAAATTGAGGAATCAGAATAATTCCTTATGAAAAGTGAAATAAATATTAATCGAACAAACAAAAAAATCTGGCATTTTTTTTTTAATACGAAGAATAACGCTGCATAAAAACTGGGCAATCGAGAGACTATTCCTACCGAATTTTCCTAACTGAAAACATATTTTTAAAAGGATTTTGTATTGTTAAACTGATAATGTGATCAACTAGATTTTTCTTGCCGTAATATATAAAAACATTTTTTCACTTCTTTTGTTATGAAGGATGAATATCTTTGTTGTTTGGTTCCTAGATTATTTAAGAAACACTCCTAGTCAAAACAAAAAAGTTTTGAAACAAATTGTAATGCATATATAAAAAAATATAGATTTATTTTATTTTTAATGGTCATTTATGATTTCTTAAAACAGTATATGAAGAGTTTTACAGTTAATTTTTTTAAATATACTCTCAAACGATTTTTTAAATGATTATAGGCAACTATGCGTAAAACTTGTCTTTCATTATGTATATCGACATTTCTTTTTAATTTTTAAATTTGTAATTAAATTTTATAAAGGGATTAACAATATATTTTTAAATTCACAAGAACATTAGAGACAATTAAATAATATTTGTACTTATTAGAAAGAACCGTAAAAATATATTGAAAATAATCATATCAACTAAATTCATATTATTATGTTCATGTTTTGCTTTTTGATGATTTCTAAATTTTTCACTTGAAAATCATTGAATCCTATAATCAAACATTTTTTCTCAATTTAACAAATACTATGACTTTTTTTCTGCGACCACCTTCTCTTACACATATCTCAATTTATCGAATGCAATTAATGCAAGTGTTTCCATTACCTAACAGATACTCAGTGAAGAAAGACATGATATTCGTGAAAATCAATAAAACTGAAATACTGAATATTAATAAAAAAGATGTGGGTAATGAAACCCCTAAACTTCATATTGTTAAATAAATTTAACAGGAAATGATTTATTACCTTTTTCTGATAATAATTATTTAAAACTAGGTGAATGGAAATACTAAGTTTAGTGTTTATACAAAATTAATATGAAAAATTATGTTCTCTCATATCTTATAAATATATATTTTCAGAAAAGAATAAATCAAAATTTATTTATAATAATTTCAATTTTATAAAATGAAGTATTTTAGCATTCGTCTTTTCATATTTTTTTTTTTCGCAAGCATTATGCATATATGAATTCTGATATTAAAGCTTCCTTTTGGTATTTCTATTCAATAATATCAAAACAGTCAGTCTTTTTATTTCGTAAGACTTTTTAACATATATGTTTATAAAGATCGATTACTTGGCGACATTAGAATTAAATCAAATTCTTAACAATATCTGAAAACACAATTCGTCATAGGGAAACATTTTATTTTCAAAGAGTGGGCATATTTTCAGCTGAGCACAATTTCCTGGTCTTTACTTTAAGCTTTCGGAATCACTTGTACACAGAGTGGGAGACAGTTCGTCTTTGGCGTTAAAATGTTGGCGACGCTAAAGCCTTCAGGGCAGTGCTTGGGAGGAAGAGATTGTTCGTTGTGTGATCAGTTTCTCTTCCGCCGCCTCCACCAACGAAACGAATCGTCAACTCGTTTGAATAGTTTGCTTTTTTTTCTTTTTATTCACCGATGCATATTGTTGATTCATCGATCTTCAATGACAGAGCGAAGACAAAGTTATGAAATCGCTTAACTCGATTTTATTTTTAATTGAAAAAAATATTGAATATATTTTTTTTTAGTTTTAAAAAATGAACTTGGTTATATTAACTAGTTTGTTGAAAAGATAATCTCTTTCGAAATTGAAATTTAATGGTAGATGTCACCTGTTATTAAATGAAAGATTAATTATGAGAATGTGTGACCTCGATTCATGAAAGAAGTTATTCATGCCTAAAGATTAAATATTCTATTTAAAAATTGTCTCTTGATTTAAAAGATGAACTTTTGACAAGAAATTTTTTCATCTTCCGTCTGTTGCCGTGTTATCGTACGAACAATTTTTGTGTAACAAATTAATGAACATTTTCTTTTTATATTTCTTTTTGTAAGCAAAGGATTAGCTTTTCATCTTAGAACAAACATGACAACCAGGTGAGTAGAGTTTTCTCTAATTATAAAATATTTCAAGCACTGCGGAGATTTTATTTATCAGAGATATACATTTCTGATAATAAATAGAAACAATTTGTTTACAATTAGAAATTTTTAACCATGCAAAAAAAATTTTAGAGTTTCTATTTTTTTCTTGTTTTTAGTTGAAGTAAAAAGTTACATTCAAGAATTTCCTTTGCACATTACTTTTCCAAAACAAAATTATTCGCTACTAATTTAAACGAGAGGGTTATAATTTTACATACAGAGCTAGGCTTTTTCAAAAATATTTTTTTACTTTCTATTTAAGACGCAAACAGTCATAATGCTACTTTGAGTCAATTTTGATAATTACGGTCTCGTTATCAAATCCTTCATGCCATTTCTCATTTTCTAAGAATCCAGTAGATAATAAATTCACTTTTAAGGAGATTTAGTGAAGTCCTTTTTCCTTGTTGTTGATTAAATTATTGTTTTTCTTATTTCCTCTTACAACGATAGTTTTCTTTTTTTTTTCTTTTCTTATTCTTAAAAGAGTTTTTTAATGGTATTTGTGTGACTTTTTTCCTTATTTACGATGCTAGTGACCAGACCATAATAATAATTCTTCAAGGGATTATTGAAATCCCATCAATATAAAACAATTTTTAAAAGCTTGCAAAGTTGAATTTTATTTTGACAAAATCAGTTAGATAAAGTTAATATTCAGCTTAAAATAATTGAAAACATGTCCCCATATTTGTGTATTGTATTAGAAAACTCTTTCTAGTTTTATGCGAAAAGTTACTATGTTCAAGATTCATTTTAGACAAATATTAAATATTTTTCTTCGTGTGAAATAGTATTGATCATATACAATGTATTTTTCTAGGTTTTAAAATTATATCAGTGGTTTATTTTTCTAGGTTTTAAATTTATATCAGTGGTTTATTTTTCTAGGTTTTAAAATTATATCAGTGGTTTAT
>BMAW01067063.1:162767-176055 GCA_019974015.1 Nephila pilipes | reverse complement strand
GGTTTATTTTTCTAGGTTTTAAAATTATATCAGTGGTTTATTTTTCTTAAATTTCATCAGATAACTTTTTAAATTTTGATTAAGTAAGAAATTAGTTATTAAAAAGCTTTGTAAAGGATCATTGAGAGTTTTAATATTAAGATGCTAATTTTAAAATGCTCTATTACAATCTATGGATAAAAATATCTTAGGAAATTCTGAATTTTTTAAAATTATTATAATTTTTGCTTATAATGTTATGAAATTTTCTCTGTTTTTTTTTATCTTGTCTAATTAAATCGAAAAATTCCTATGAAAATTATTATGAAATAAAATTACAAACTTTCGTAATAGCAAAAATATTTTGTCATGAATTATTCTCAGATTTTAGAATGACTGAACCTTGAATCTTGAAGAAATTTCTGAGAAATCTTCTACATGGTTCTGAAGAATAGTTTGACCTTGAGTGATACTCGTCTCTAATCATAAACAATGGAAAATAACATGAATCAGGAATGAATGAAATATTTCCCATTACATTACAATGGAAATATTTCGAAAGGTCATCGCAAATAAGTGATAGTAGATAATTCTAAAAGAAAATTGTCATAAAAATCCCTTGTTAAATAATCATTGCTCGCGTACATGCGATAATTATACCATGAAACTCAATTTAATTCGCGAAGAAAGTGATTATGTTCCCCAGAAAAGGGGGGGGGTCTCCAAAGTTTAGGTGTCAATCTAAACAAATTCAGTGAAAAAAAATTTCTAAAATTAATTTACAGAATTCTTTAAATATTTATAAAAAAATCAATTTTGCGTTTTTAGTTTTTCTATTTCCATTTCTTTAATACGCTATACCTATTTATCTTCAGGGATCTATCTTCCTTAGTCTTACAATTATTAAAGCGTTATGTGATTGATTAAATTCTATTTCATTATCCACCAAGAGCGCTAAAAGATTTATATGTTATGTCTTAATATTCGGTAATTTTTAAATGATTATTCCGTTACATCTTAAGCATATGTTTGATTAAATCTTGGATAAAGCTCCTTGTACTTTTTTTCTTAATGGGACAAACACTAATAATTGATTATCAACCTGAGTGATGGGTATATAGCCAAGGGGAAATGCAACTGTGTATCCAAAGCCCCCCTCCCCTCCCGGGTTTTATGCAAAAAAAAAAAAGGCGTATTTTTTCTCATTGTATACACATATTTGGCTTTTCTCCAAGATTCTTTTGTACATTGTTATGATCATAAGCTTTCCGTGGAAAGTAGAGTTACGTAAATTTTTATGCAATGCTTTTCAAACCTTAAAGGAAAAAAAGGAAACTATTTCAAATTTGAATAATATTAATTCATTACTTACAACAAATCTTAAATTGAAGAGTTAATGAAATTAAATTCAATAATTATGTTGATATCTGAAATAATATTATCAGTGGTATGTTCAAAACTTTAGTGTATTGAAATGTTTATCAAGGATTTCATAATATTCTTAGTATTTCAGTAATTATTTAGTTGGTTCAAAATAATTATAAGGTACCATATTGATTACTTTTCGTTATTTAAAACTTTTTATTTTATATAGTTCTTTTTTTATTTACTTCTGTTTCCTATTTTTTTTCCTATGGAAAATTGATTGAAATAGTATTTAATTATGTAATTTTCATTTCTTTAAGTGATATAAATTATGCTTAAAAGATTTGTTTAACATTTGAAAAAGAACATCTCAATTTTTTACATTTATTACGCCTTTGTCTTAAGATTATTTTACATAATATAATCTATTAAAAATTTATAGATATAGTAAAAAGTGTTTAGAGACCTAAAGAGCGTATATATGAACATATTTCTTATTTAATAATAGATAAATCGATTATAAAGATGTAGGTTAAATTTTAGCTTCTGTGTCTGCTATGGAAGATGAAATAAATATAAGAATGAAAAAGTGACGAAACTTGTTTTATTCATAAATGTTTGGGTATATATATATTTATAAAATTTAAAATCGAAAACAAACCAGGAAGTAATTTAAATAATTAAAACAGTATGTAAGAAATAAATACTGTATCAATGAGCAAAATATGTACTCGTATACCCCAACCGTAAAAAAAGATAAAATATTGTAAACAAATAAAAACGAATAAAAATATTCATATATAACTATAAAAGAAAACTGAAATATAGAAATTTCCAAAAAAAGGTGTATAACGATGTTTTATAAACAAAATAATTCTCAAAAATAAGAGTAATATTAATTTCCAGTTAATAACGTTTAATTCTGCCGCCAGCACTGCAATGTAAATTCTGAAAACAGCTCAACATTCTAGGACAATTTCAAAAGGCCAAATGTTTCACTCGTGACATTTGCGACTGAAGATTTGTTAATATTTTTCTAGGGGCGTATTTTTGAAGAGATGCCAAAACACTGTTCCATCTTTTCTGCAGAGAATAAAAATTAATTTTCGAAAGTAGTAGCATGGATTTTTGAAAAATAAAATTAGCTTTCAGTTTTTTTCATCATTATCATCAAAGATAATAATGATGCAATTTAATATAACAAAATTCAAATCATCTAAAGTTTAATCTCAAATGCTGCAATAGTGTTTAATATAGACTTTGAAGAAGTTTTAATATTTTATCTTATTTAAATTTTAATGTACTTTTCTTTAATTTTCTTCGTATTTTTTAATTATTATTTTTTCACCTTCTAATTTAAACTGGAAATTATTTTCTATAAACTATTTCTACTTTTTTTTTAAAAAAAAAATTATTACTTATTGGATGCACCGATGCTTCCAAATATTTCAATTTACTAACTTCATGATGAGCGAGCAAATTGTATAATAATTCTTATATGTACAAGTGATAAAATTTGACTGTATAATAACAACAGAATAATTTTGAACTTAATTACATAAAAATAGAAGGATCAATTCAAAAAATGAAGTATGTTTTCAAAAAGATTGTACAAAGATTTCAGATAAAAATAATTTATTCATTTATCTATCACCGTCAAAGTTATTGCGATAATCAAAGAAATTTAGATTCAATCTGCAGTTATTCATTTTTTGTTTGTTATATGTTAACATTGTTAGAGTAAAAACTTTATTCCTTTTAAAAAAATATTCCATCTCGTCAAATAATTTTTTTCGTTACATTAACTAATAAATTAAAATTAAAACATTTCTTAAATGGATGTTGGAAAAGATAGATCCTTTTGTATGGAAAACTGAAATATATTTAGAACAAATTAAAATTAAAGCCAAATTGATGGTTAAAATGTGTTATTATTCTTTCTAAATACACATGACAATCGCATAAACGAAATATTTTGTAGATGAAAATATATCTAACACAGAGAAGAGACTATAGCCAAATAAGATTTAAGTCATATTGAAAATAATGAAAAATAAATAAATTATACGTTTCGTTCATGAAGTGTAAGCTATTTTGGGGATTTGGGTGGAACAATTTTGTCATTTTATGCATTGAATCCATAATTAAAATTTTGAAGTTGTCGCTCTAATCTTAATTTTTTTAAATTATCTAATATATATTTTTATGTAACATTACGGAAAAAAATATTTATATATATATATATACACACACAGAGAGAGAGAGAGATAGAGAGAGAGAGCCTGGTTGACAGTTTTCTAGAAGTGGAATGCACCTAGATTAGGGATCGGCAGACTGTCGAGAGAGAAGAGCCAAGTAATTAAGGAAGGGGGGGGGGGGAGACAGAATAATTATAAAGGTATTAAAGAGCCGTTTATATACCGTATACGTGTGCACATCCTAGATGATTGGGCGACACAGCCTCGGTAGCGAATAAGATTGTTATTATTTTTTTAAAAAAATGAATTTTATTTTTATATAATTTTACAGAAAAAATGTTTTCCATTCTCTTCAAAATTAAGAACTATCAAAGATATTTTTAATTTTGTGGCTTAATGGAAGAAACAACCAATGTCAAAACATCATAATTCTAGGAATTAGATTTTCAATCTTCGTGAAATAATTTCAGTATCAATAATACTGAAAGTACTTTATTTTGGAATTTCATTTTTTCACTAATAATTAAAAATGGTATTGGTTGCTCCTACATATTAACGTAATGAACTTTATAATAAGTGGAACACGTAATATATCTCATTTCCTCATAAAATTGATATTGTTCTTGCATATAAATATTATGTTTGCAAAATTTCTTTTGCTCGAAACTTGGTGATGTGACCTTGTATCGTTTTTGAAACTTTTGTTATGTCTGGAAAATAGCTACCGTAATTTCCAAAAGAAAGGCCACATCACCGTAAACACCGCACTCGAAGAAAATGGCGTAATCCCCTCTTCCCCTTTAATTGCATAGAAACGCCGCATCAACGTAAACGTCTCACTTAGTTAAATTTCGAGTAGCATCGTCATGAATGTCACTGTTGTAAAATTTTGACCATGTTGTGATACATGGCATATCAGTTTCGAAAAGAAAAATGCATGGTATGAAACCATAACTCAAAAATAAATTACAGGTGAGAAATGTTGAAAATATATACTTACGCGTTTTCGTATTTATTTGTATTTAACCACTAAAAAGTCCATATTCATAACATTTAGACTATATTATAAAACTATCGTAACAACTAGATATGAAATTGAATATCCTAAGATATTTGGAAGTTTTACTTTTGCTAACAAAAATAATTACAATAAACTGTACATCATACAAATCCACCAAAATCTTATCAAACATTATCTGTTTACCACATATACTCTATCTCTAATTCTTCACAAATCTAATATTTCAGAACTTGAATGTTTATTTGAATGAGGGAAGAACGGACTCTTATTCCGAAATCTCGTGTTTATGGTGAATAAGGCACGTAGGTACATTGATCAAGAGAAAGATTACTAACACAATAAAGTTTTAAAAAGCAACTAGGTGGTCTTCTGTGTGGGTGCAGCCCCAAGGTGATCTAAGATATTTAAAATGACATTTCATGGAATATTTTTTATATGCACAGCTATGCCACATCGGTAAAAAGAACGGCACCTGCTGATAGCTTAAGTTTTAAACACGGCGTTTCTTCCGAAATTACGATAGTTTTCAATTTTTTATATGATAGTAAATTATCGTTTTTGAGTTGTTTCTGAACATACATTTTATATGAATCATAGAAGAAAATGTTGGTTCAAGTAAATATGTAAAACCAAAGATTGTAAGTACAGCAAATGCTATTTTATATTACGTCATATATTTAAGGCAAACTATTCCATGTATCAACTATTATTGTTTCTATTTTAGACAGTTGTTTTATAGCTGTACTGAAAAATTAAATAGATTTCTCTCTTACAAGCTCTTTCAAGAGGATGGTCAGATCAGTGAATAAGTTTACTCTATAGTTCCTCGTTTTTATATATATTAATTGCATCTGAAATAAAGCAGTGTCTGTACTGAAAGGTGCCAAGTTGAATTTGTTGATTTTGAGAGGACGTACAATGAAAGATGGTATAGCTTTATTTGCTCTGAATCTTGGAAAAGTTCTCCAAAACTATTCATGATTTTTTCTAAGACCGTGCTGAAATTATTCACATCAAAACAATCGCCTTTTTTGCCATAATAGTGTTTTAAATACTTGAAGTAATTCACGTTTCTTTATATAATCGGCGAGAACTTGTAGCTTATATTCAAAGCGTTCTACCTCTTTCAATAATGCATACGCGACATTTCTTTTCCCTTGTAACAATACAATCAAAGCATTATACTATGAAGTAATGTCGACCACATGAAATAGAATTTTTTGTACTATGTGTCTTCTTCTAAATCCTGATACGTTATGTATTTTTCCAATAAGAACAATTTTATTTCTCTTACACATAAAACAAAGTACTTCAGAACTTTTTCTCTGAAAAGTCTGTGAACCTTATTATGCAGTAATGACTATCCATTTCATACTATAGACATTCAGTTGACGATGATAAAATGGTTTGGCAAAAATACTGTTAGTTACCTTGATAATAAGCTCATTATTGTAACCATTTTTCGAGAAATGTTTGAGTGGAAAGCGCTTCTTGATTTATTATGCAGAGAAACGTGAGAATTGCATGATCAATTTTTTCCTTTAAAATTGAAACGGCTCCTTTATTTACTTCTGTAATATTTTTAGTTCCATCAGTAGCAATGGAAATTATCTTATTTAAATTAATTCAGATATGTTCCAGTTATATTTCTACAGCATTCTCAATATTTTCTCTACGTGTTTATCCCTTGAGTGGAAGCAGTCTGAGAAGTTCTTTGGGACCTTGCGCCGACATATATCGTCCAAAGAGAACACCCCACCTTATGCAGTGTCAGTTATATCATATATGACGCATCAGTTGAAACTGATATTGCGAAAGCCATCTTAATATCTTCGACTTATTGCTCTGTTTTATTCGAAGACTTTTTGGCAATCGTGCTTAAAAGCATTTCTTTTATTTTTTTCATAATTGCTACTTTATTATTAAAATCGTAACCTACAAAGAACAATCTATCCATCTATTTGTAATCAATTTTCAATTTCAGCCTCTAATTCAACTAGATTAGCTGGAACTGCAATAGATTTACCTAAATCTTCCAGTTCTGCTTTGTGCTCCAGAAGAACTGTTCTAAAAGTTTTAATTATGTCTAGATTACAATCAATATCTTTTTAGGTTCATCATCAACCTTTTTAATTTAGTGACCTAAAAATGAATAATTTTTCTTTTTAATTTTCTTAATTTTAAGATCTTCCTATGTATTCATTATGGTAAGTTATTTTGAAATTCAAGATAAGGGATAAATAAAATATTTAATTTACTAATTTCTTATTTTTACTTCAATAATCGGAACGCGTAACTCAATCAATTTCTTGAGGACAGGCAAAATTATCATTTAGTTCTGGTTACAGACCAATTGCCCCAGAATATTGTGACTACATCCTTCTCTAATTGGTGGGTGGTGGTTCACAGGTGTTGATCGATATTAACAACTAATGATTCCTTACTTTCTCTGAAAATAACTTACTTATTTAGTTATTCATACATATAATTTATAGAAGATATTTACACTTTTGTTCAAAATAATATATTTTCTTACACCCAATTACAGTACTATAATATCGTTTCAAAAATATCTTAAGTAATAATACTCCCCAAAGTCCAGAAGGAGTCGCAGGTTTACAGTATTAGTGCTAGCTCGGCTCTTTTAATTCTACTAATTTTAATTCTACACACGGGCGTTTTTTTTTTTTTTTTTTTATTCAACAATAACTTGAATTTCGAAAGGGTTTCTAGGCTTATTTTATAAGTTAATCACTTTTCTAAATTTATTTTAGACTAAAATTATTTCTAAACCACTAATGTTCCAACTTTATTCATCTAAACTGCTTGCTCATCATACTAATAAGGCTACAAATACATAAGGTAATAATAGCTTATATCTCTCTATATCCCATAAAGCCAACCAATCAATCATTACAAAACATTGCAGTAGTAGTCAAAAGAGTAGCAAATGCAATGCAAACAGCTGCATGGGGATCGCGAGAGGTGGTCTGCCGACTCCTGACCCAGACGACTCGGAATCATATGGCAGTCCATGGTAAGAAATGCGTTCAAGCGGTAGAGGGCGTTGCAAGTACTTGAGTGATCATGCAAAGAAACATGCACTCTTATCTTTTCATACTCCGAAGCAGTTGCTCAATGGCTGATTTACGTAAATGTTGATCTAGCCAATTTGCATCTGACACGCGGGGCTGCTGACTCTATTGATGGAGCCTCTTTACAAGCCTACTCCAGCGATTATCTGAGAGATCTTTTCAGAGAGCTATCACGAGTCGTGAATAAACGACATGTACTCCGACATTGAGATGGTTATACTATAGATATGGAACAGGACACGCCACATTCGAGTAAGAGAGCTATAACACGCAATGAAGGGATTTCCTGCTATAGCGTCTGGAAGATTCAGTGAGCATATTCATATCATATGGCAGTGCATATTCATATACCTGTAGTTGATATTTATTACCTTTGCTTTTGGTGATATACAATTATTAATAATACGCAATTTTACTTTCGTGGTTGTCAATCTGATACCTACCGTCCACTAGTGAGCGTTCCGACTTTCATGGTGGGTAGTATGGATTTTGTTATAATTTATTAATCTAATTTCATTATAATCTATTGAAGAGAGAATTTTATCACTCTCCTGGATTATCATCCGTAAAAGATGATAGATTCCAAACGATATATCGACTGATTCTATAGTTACCTCAACAAACTTAAATTGGACATAGAATAACGATTTGAAGATATTTTGAAATCGAAATTTCAAGACTGAATAAAAAATCATGTTACCTCAAATTCAGAAGAGGCCGATACAACTTTCCAAGATAAACTGTTAGAAATTACTTAAGATGAAGAAAGTAAACTTAAGTTTGATATTGACGTAAAAACTTATGGTAAGATGAAAAAATACCTTCTTACAGATGAATAAATATAAAATTCGATCTTGAATTAAAGAAGAATTGATTTAAGAACTTGGTGTAGAATACTTATTCCATGTCAAAGAACTAAAGTACATAAATATACATAAGCTCCTGTATCTAATTTTTTTTTATCAAATACTCAGTTTTTACATGTACACCCAGATTTGATAGATTCTTTTGCAATTTCTGAGGGACTTAAGAACTATTAAACTATGGTTGACGGTTTTACGCAGTGGCTAAATGCTTTTTTTTCTAGGACAATAGCTCCGGTAAATATTTATGTTAAACTGGATTTCACGCTTTGGTTTGCCTCAGAAGGTCAAGTAATCGTGAGTAGGGAGAGGCTCTTCTTGGGGCTTGACTTTTTCAGATACAAACAATACTGATATTTGGTGTACTGATAATATTGAAGATACTGATGTATCAGATAATGATGTTTGACATTCGGCGTATCAGGACGATCACTTTCAAACCAACAATGTAATGGTGGAACAAATGCAAGCTCCCTATTAAACAGGTTTAGATGTGCCTATTATGTTAAAAGATAATGCAATTCATCTACTGCTGACCCAACTTTATGGAATACATTTTAGGCTTCCAGGTCAGTTTTTTTACGGGAAACACCTTAAGCGCCTCTTTTCAGACTACTTGGTTGGTAATCAAGAGTTAATGAAGAAATTGAAATTTTCAAACTCTATACATTGTAGTAGCAAGCTTTTTACCAGCCTTAAGGTATCCATACAGGCAAACGTGTGATAGTTAAAAGAGGCATCATTAATAATAGCTCTGGTCCCTTTTTCCGAAGATCCTTTCTTAATCAAGAAGCGTGGTACTAAGAATTTCAATGTAGAGGTTAATGGTTAGAACAAGGTAATGCTTTGGCAAACTGCTAAAAACTATTGTCCTTTTGACTGAAAACTCCTACTCCTATTTGAACTATACACGACCCAAATATGGTCGGAAAGTACAATTTAGTTTCCCCTCTTAGTAGATGTAAAACTGGCAGAGAATTACTGTAGCTATTCTGAGCAATTCATTTCAACGAAGAAGTAATTCGCTATTGTATGTAAATTTTCCTTCAGCTGCCCAGCAGAAGGTTTCCAGGTTTAAGCATTTTTACACATGCCCCGTCATCATTCTATTTAAGGAATTCGCAGTATGTGTGTGAAAATTATTGCCTGCACAGATGGAAACTACCCTTTAACTACCGATTATTTTGAAACTTTTCATTTTAACTTTTGTTTTGCATAGTGTTTCTTTATTAAATCTTTGTTTTAATCGAGTTTGATATCTCATGAATTGCTGGAGTGTGTGGGGGTATATTGGTTGCTTGATATATGTGCTCTGCAGCCTTCAGACACATGCACACCCTCATAGAAGTTTATCAACATGGGCGGAGATTCCCTTATATGTATGTATGTGTATGCCATGCATGTATGTATGTATGTATGTATGCGTGCATGCATGAATGGAAAGCACGGAATTTCACAGACGAAGCAAAGTGAAATCGAGAGGGAAAAGAAAGAAAGCGCGGAATAGTTTGCATCAGCTTTTATACACCTGAGTTCTAGAATTTAAACACCACCTGGCCTCGTAATTTAAAGGCGACAGTTACAGTTACAACGTGAGGCGTTGGCTGGAAGATAAATTTGAGTGGATTACTAAACCAGATTATTCAGTTAAAGTAACAGAAAGTTAATAAATGAAGAAAATAAGGCATTTAGGTAGGGCATCAAACACACACACACATATATATAATGGGTCTTCATTAATTCTAATATGTTTAAATTTTTTAAATGCTTTTGTAATGTAAATTAAATGTTTTGTTATAAATACAGTTTCATTGGTACATTGCTACATAATTCATGATATTTATAAAAAATGCTCAATAAGTATATCATTATTACCATAAATACTATTTATTTTACTCAGAGAAACACAAGAGATCGCTTATCAATTATTTCTTTAAAACTTTGTTATGTACTTCCAATCTTTCAAAATAATTTTGAGACATCTTATTTTTTTTTTTTAATTTAAAGGAAGGATTGTATTAGTAAGCTAGCCAACTGAAAATTTTTTGAACCATTCAATGTGTCAGTTATTACTACTTCAATGCAGTGAAGTGTCAGTAATTTTTTTCAATTATTATCAAATAACGTTTCCCCATTATTACTATGGCGACATTTATAAAAATAAATTGATCAATTTTTTTTTACATAATCTAATTACAGTTCTTATTGATTTTTTTAAAATTATACACTTGCGTATTCTATGTAACAATACTATAGATCATTATATTTTAAAAAATAATACACTGCAAATTATGAAAGAAAAATTAAGTTTTCAATCACGCATAATCTTGATTCGCTCAGAAGTATATTCTCTTAATTCGGTTGAGAACTCTTTCGTAGATTAAGAAGATATTTCATATTTTACTGAACAACGAAATTATTTTTAAATAATTATATCAGTTTTAAAAAGCAGATTTTCAACCCGAAAGAAAGATGTTACACGTGAAATTATTAATGTTAATTTCTTGTAATGTCATTTATTTATTGACCGAGCTCTTTTCTAGCGCTGCAGAACTTAAAGTTCAATTTATCTTATTTTTGATCAGCTGCTGTAATTTATTATTCGATATGCCTTGTAATTTTGGGCAATGATAATTACAAAGGTTGATACCAGAGCTAATAGTTCATTTCCCATATTTATAACTTATTAAAATTGAATTCTTGTAATCTCAAAATATATTTAATGCGTCTTATCTTTACTATATTGAACAATGATCACAGAATGGATGGATGTTCTAAACTAAAGTGTCACTAGGAATCACCACTGAAGTCCTTAGTTAATTTTCAGGATTGTATATATATATATATATATATATATATATATATATATACATTATAAGCGAAATACCACTGACTGACTTATCACGAGATCTCTAACACTATACAACCGATTGACTTAAAATTTAGCATAGTTTCTCATTTTGCGATGTAGACGCTCACTAAGATCGGATTTTTTGGAAGACTTATACAAAATGTAGTTTTCATCCGTTAATCTACTCTTATCCATCAGTTATGTTATTTTTGGCGATAAAGTCGCCAAATAAGATAAGACCGACGCCTAACAGAATATATTTTCTTATATGTATACTGTGTATTATCACTAATTAAGTTTACTTGGTGAGATTTGCCCGTGCGAAATAGAAAAATACCAAATAATTTAATATTGAAGCGCTTATGAAAGATTGGCAAGATTTTGGCGAAGGGGCTCTTTATGTGAAATTTCGTGCATGTCGAAATTAGGAAACGTACAGATTTAGTGATAGAAATAAATGCGTTTGGAATCCCACGGTTGAGTGAAAGTGTAGTTTAGCTCCAAAACTTAGCGGGATTTTGAAAAATACTAAAATGGCGACTTCTTACGGAGTAGCGCACACGTAAAACAATCTTCGTTAACTGGAGAACCTCGCTACATGCATGAACGAACTCAAGAGGTGATGACATACGTAAGGTATTTTGGACATTTTGACTTTTTCTTTTTAGGATTGCAATCACTTGCAATCCTAAATGGTCAAAAACCAAAGATCTTTTGAGGCAGGGACAAAAAACTTATGATAGACACTATGTCATTGCGAGGATATTTCATTTGAAAGCTAAGCACGTGATGAATTTTCTAACAAAAGGTTGTATCTTTGGCAATACTAGGTGTAACATGTATATGGTGGAATGAATTTTATACATATTATATATATATATATAAAAGAAAAATACCACTGACTGACTCATCACGAGATCTCTAAGACTATACAACTGATTGACTTGAAATTTAGCATAGTTATTCACTTTGTGATGTAGACGCTCACTAAGAATGGATTTTTCGGAAATTTCATCCAAAATGTAATTTTCTTCCGTTAATCTACTCTTATCCGTCGGCTATGTAATTTTGGCGACTTTATCGCCAAAAATGATATGACCGACGCCAAACGGAATATGTTTTTTTATATGTATACTGTGTATTGTGACCCATTAAGTTTACTTGGAGAGATTTGCGCGTGCGGAATAGAAAAATACTAAATAATTTTATATTGAAGTGCTGATAGAGGATTGGCAAGATTATGGCGAAGGGGCTCCTCTTTATGTGAAATTTCGTACTTGTCGAAAATAGGGAACGTACATATTTAGCGATAGAAATAAATGAGTTTGGAATCCCACGGTTGGTGAAAGTGTAGCTCCAAAACTTAGCGGGATTTTGAAATATACTAAAACGGCGAGTTCTTATGGAATAGCGCATACGCAAGCAATCCATATAACATGTAAATGAGGTGACTTTTTACTAATTTTTTTTATTTTTCTCATATATTTGAATGTCGAGGATAACCCATATTACAGACAATCAATTTCGAATATTTTAAATTTAGATTATCATTAAAGTTTTAAAAATTGAAAATTTTCTTGATATCTTACGTAGTTCCAAAATATTATATTGTCCAGCAAAGCGGGCGGGTATCAACTAGTATATATATATATATATATATATATATATATATATATATAAATTTTGTATGTATATGCGTAATAATAATAATAACAATATGTAATATACATACATATATTAGCCATGCATATCTATAAATGCATGTATATAATAAATAACCATGTATATGTACATGCGCTAATATAAATGCATATATATGCATGCCTAATATACTGTGCATCGCCTCATACACATGCATATAATATACGTACATACAGAAGGAAATGAGTATGCTCTTGAACTGTGCGTATGACAAA
>BMAW01067063.1:127778-162742 GCA_019974015.1 Nephila pilipes | reverse complement strand
TAAACTATTATATATATATATATATATATATATATATATATATATATAATTACATATATATATACATATATATATATATATATATACATATATATATACATACATATATAAATACATATATATATATATACATATATATATACATACATATATAAATACATATATATACATATATATACATGCATATATATATACACATACATATATACATACATACAGAGAGAGAGAGAGAGAGAGAAATACTCGCAAGTCGAAAAACTTACTTAGTCACACAATTTAAGGAAAAACTATTCGTGATTATATTAGCTTCGAAAAGGAGAAAAACTTAATATGAAAGATAATTACGGTACAATGTATGAGGAAGGACAGAGGTATGAAAATGAGAGTGCTTAATTGCATCTACAGATTTAAAAGCATTGTTGTGTAAAGGAACATATCAAAAATATGACTTGATGAATTGAATTAGAATACAATCGCACTTCCTCTTTCGCCTTAAGCAATCCTAATGTATTTTTGTTCAATTCATTGATTCAACATAGCTTTCTTTTAAATTCCGTAGTCCAAAGTTTAAAAAAAAATGGATTTGAAATTATTCACTTTTATGAGCTCACTCATTTCATTAAAGCCTATATGGAATATAATTCCTTAATTTCAATTAGAGAATGCTAACAATTCTTTATTTTTCGGGCACCTATAAGTTGACAACTATTTCAAAACCCTTTTGAAGAGTGTTTCTAGGCAAACGAAGTAAATTTTCAGGAGAGACAAGTTCTTACTGTTGAACCTCTCTCTCTCTCTCTCTCTGTTTATCTTTTTCGAATGTGATTACATTTTTTTCATTCTTATTTCGAAAATTTTTATTGACAATTCCCCGGAGAAATTTATTGCCTTCCATTTTCAGTGGTATATGGCAGATGAATTCGTGGAATGCACCGTAGAGGTTTACTACTGAATTCGGTTATCGTAAATATTTTTTTTCCCCATTCCCAGAATTTTTTGGTGTGTTAGAGGTGAGGTTTTTTTCTCGAGCTCTATTGACTTAGTCGTGCCTTGAAATAACGATAGTAAAGTTCATAGAGTAATTTTATACATTTCAAAATGAAACACGTAGATATTTTTCAAAAAAAAATCGTTATAATGATATGGTATTGGTTTTATTTTTTAAATTTAACTTTATGTACACAAATGTATTAAATTGAAATTAGCATATGATTTTTAACTGATTTGAGATATTTTTGTACCTTAATTAAACACGCAAAATTAAGTTTTATTCAGAATGGAATTTTTAACATATATAAAAATTTATAGTTATATTTATGTTTTAAAGGCACAACAAACAATCGTAAAAAATTCCTTCCTCAAGAGTAAAAGTTGAATGTTTAAGTAAATGCTGCTTTTTAGTTCAAATTGTACAAAACTTAGTATTGGCTAGCTAATTTTGCATTATCCCTCTGTTTATATCATTTTTTAAAAATTCATAACCCATATCATACTTTTCTCTATCTTTAATTAAATTTTACTTTTTCACGAATGTATGATTTTTTTCAGTAATTATAAAATTTAAACACGTTTAATTAATTTTATAAGTTTTTTTTTACGTTTTCCAATAAATTATTTCAAAATTTAAAGAAAACATTTTCGTAATGGGTAATTTCAGGTTGGATTATTGAATACATTATTAGTTTGAGTTTAAAACGTTTTTTTCTAACTTTTAAGAATTTATTAATGAATATTATCGAAGCTATTTTAAGTGTCAAAATCTTACAGTGGATTTTTTCTATTCAAAGTTTAAATAAAAACAAAAAGCATAAAATGTTTGAACATTAAGCAATTAGTATAACCTCTTCATTATCATGAGTTGCACAGGAACAATAATTCAAATATTTCAATGATGAAAGCATGATAAAAGAAAGAAATTTGTTTTTAAATTTGAGGGAGCGTACCCAAAAAATCCCAAAGTAGCGCTGGCCTTTGCAGAGTTTGCGTATCAAGCATATCTTCCGCTAAAAACGTGTCATGCAACACTTTGTGAATGTCTGAATGTCTCCCGAGAAAGCTTTGAGTACTTGCAGAGAAATTTATCAATGCAGCTATTTTTTTTTCTTTCCTAGATTTGTAAGATGATAGATATTAGAGAATAACGCTTGGCTGTGAAAATTTACTTCGAGCTAGAATAAATTCGAAGAAACTTCCAATGTTAAAAACAGCTTACAAAGATGTCGCTTTGGAAAAAAGCAAAGTGTACGAGTAATTTTTTTCGTTTCAAAAATTGTAACTTTTCGATCGATGAGAAACCTCGTTCTGGACTTCTATCAACTGCTTTAAATTGTATTCTCTTTGCTTACAATTTAACTAAATTCATAACTACACTGTATTCTTTCATATACTATTACAATCTGAAAAAATATTTACCCTTAAATGTTGATTTTATTATCTTACGAATTTTTTATTGTAGCATAATAATATTTATAAATTCCCCTTATAAAATGCGAGAAGGTCTTTTCATGTCTAAAAATATTCAAAGAATATTTTTAAATCAATTTTGATATGGTCTACTAGTTATTTGCAACAAAAAAAAAAGAAGAATTTTCTAAATTTGATTATAAATATATATGTCCAAGTTATTTTAAGTACAAGTTAGTTATGCGGCCGACAATTTTGAATTATTTATGCTGGAATATACATTACTTCAAATTAATTTAGTTAATTGAGGAAGTATAATTCTTTCAGGGTTTGGCGAAGGTTATATTTGTAATTTATCAATGACAAACTACTGAAATGTATCTAATACAGGAAAGAATTTTTAGTTTTATGGTGTTGTGCAAACCCCTCGCCTCGAAATAGATTTTGCATAAATTGTATAGAATAAATTACATTTAAGTTTAGAATGTAACTTTTACTTTACGCATAATAATTTTACATTTTTAGAAACTAAATATTAAAAATTAAGTGTTGTGCAATAATAATTGTAAAAGTATTTCATTCTAAAATTATTTTTGTGTTATTCCACAGAATTGCTTCAAAGGAATCAAAATCGAGAAATATTCAGCTACCATACTTTCAAACACATTTTATGATCAGAAAGAAGAAAAAATTTGTATGCATGTTACATATTTAATTATTAATTCTATTCGGATGTCTTGTAGTAAACTCCTTTAATTTTATTCTGAAGATAAGAAATAAATAATTGCACTCATAGTTTTCTTTTCCTGCGGGAAGTATCAATCTGAATATCTGTTAATATAAATGAAACTCGGTTTCTCTTCAACTTTGGGTACAGAAAAACCAAATCATATTAAATTACTAACCTTATAATATAAACTCTCTTTGATCCGGTGCATTCCAGACCACGGTTTTTCGACAGATTATCAAGCGTCTATAGCTTTTGAAGAAATCCAAACCGGAAGTTTTGAAATAATTCAAACTCGAAGTTTTGAAGTAATCCAAAGATAAATCAGTCTAAGTAAATATTTGAAATATTAAAACATGTATTTAATGTATTTATTCCCTTTCTGAATCTTTGTGAACGGTATAAAATCTTGAAAATTGTTTGATAATCCTAGCAAGCACACAAAAAAATTAAATTCAAGCATTGAACATTAATTAAATTGAATATTCTTGCAATGATAAAACATAGCACAGAATAAAAATTAATTCAGTGCAATGATAGTTAAAAAAAGCTGTGAGAAGCTACTTTAAACACATACTTATATTTTTTTATTATTTTCATTAGTACTTGATAAATAACTTGGAACATTTTACTGTTGAATTTGCTGGAGTTCGAAAACCTTTTACTGCCCAGTAATCTTTTCGCACATAGTTGCAATATTATGTAAAAATATATGTAACCCATTCGTAAACAAGAAACACTTTACTGAAATAAAAACTGACTGTTACGATAAACGCATTACCAAAATATGGTTCTAGCTGTGTTTCGACCTGATGTTCAAGATCAACGAAATCCCGAATCTGCAAGGAAAATCCTTATATAAATAGATGAATGGGTGCTGGATTATAGAATGTTCCAAGTGATATATATATATATATATACTAAAAATCTATGAAAAAATAATTTAAAACACTTAAAAAGACAAAAAACCAGAAAGAAATGTAACAATGAAAGAAAAATAAATGAAAATATGGAACCCAGCAAGTCAAAGTTATATATATATATATATATATATATATATATATATATATATAAAATAAAAAAAAATATCATTCGGCAGTTGTGGTGTACATTCATACACATGTGCATGACTCAACAACACAGTAGAATTTGTGAGAGTACAAAATGGAACAAAAAGAATAGCTTAATAGATAGTGTGGTTCCCTCTAACAACAATAATTTTCACAACGTAAAATTCATGCTAAAAGTGAAACAGTTTATAAATCTGCCTAACTATTGGTCCCACTTTTGCTGCAATGCTGTTTTCAGGTCTTGGATGGTTCAGGAGGGGGGGGGAGGGGAAGCGAATAACCGTTCTCCTTCCAAAAACATTCTGAATATGGGTTATGAGTTTGATATCTGTATATTTGGTTGGCTAATCAATTTGTGAATATTCTCATCTTTCCTTTCTTTTTTTTCTCACCTATTCTATTTTTTGTGAATATTTTCAACGTCCATATAGATCTCACCAGGTGAGATCTATATGGACGAGAGTTGTCATTCAAAAAATGAAATTTGTCCAACTACGCGGAAGTAAGTCGGACGTAGGAAGCAGATTTTCTTGTAAAAGGTTCTCTCGCATGCAATCTTCTGTAAACAGTTACTTTTTTTATGGGCTCAAATGGCCTCATGAAGTTCGCGAGACAGCTGAGAATCTATTGCACTCTTGTTACGCTTCACTGTAAAAGGCAAATAGTGTGACGAATTCTCTCATCGTTTGAAGAATAATTTGATAGATATAAATTTCATAACAGATCCTTAGCGGCGCCGCAAGACATCACTTGTATTGAATTACCAATAGCATGTTATATTCCTCACAGTGTATGTTGTTATGAAATAACCTGATATGGTTGACAGTATATCTGCCATATTCTTGAGGTATTTTTCATAAATATGATTGAAAAATATATTTAAAATATCTGTTAAGTGTTCAACATACTGTCGTTTAAATTCTGGAAGAATCAAGTGTTCGTTAGTCTCTGTTTACTTATTGCTTAAAATTTAACCCAATTCGTGTATTCGCATGATGTTAGGTCTATATACTTTTGTGAATATAAATTGTCTAAAGCGTAAAGAGGCTATTTTAAAATTATTTTTTTCTTTTTTACTTTAGATATAGTTAAAAAGAAATTAGTCATGCATATTTAGTTAATGAGAAGAACTTCGAGAAAAAGATGCCATAGTAATTCAATTGACACATCTACTAATGATGAAGAAAAATATATACAGAAAGTACTTTCTCTAAAAAAAAATTTAGTAACAAGCGCCACATATAAAAAGACATAACCGGAAGTGTGATGAAAGATATTTAAAATTTAGGTCCGATTGTACTGACGACTCAGATGTTCCAATTGCCAGTGGCGAACACAAAGAAGTCAACAAGAAATTCAACCCCCACAAATCAATAGATTGGGGGAAAAGTCCGTTATTTTAACATAAAGATTACCCTTGTCTACATTTTTTTTTAAATATTACCTCTCCTCCTCAGTAAAAGAAGTCTGTATACGCCACTGCCTATTGCATTGTGTGTTTTATGTTAAACAAAAGTTGCAAATAATTATTTAAATATAGCCACACTTTGTAAGAACGAAGAAACAATGCATGCTGATCACAAATGAAAATATATACTCTTTTTAGAAGACATTGAGATTCAATAGAAACATCGTAACTTCAAAAAATTAATTTACTAAAATTGAAAACGAAATGCACCCGAAGTATCTTACCGCATAAGTTATGGCATTGAGCTTAAATGGTGTTCATTCAATAGGAGAAAAACTTAATAAGCCATGTGTGAAAGATATAATATTATTTATTACTAACGAGCAGACTGCCAAAATAAAATAGATGCAATACAATTATCAAACAATACTATTTCATAGCGCATCAAATATCTTTTTACTGTCATAGAGAAAGAGCAGTAAACTTTGCAGTGAGTATGCATCACAATTGGATGAATCCATAGATGTCGCAGGACTAACTGTACTACTAGTATTTATTAGTTATACATTAGATAAAAGTATTGAGGAGGATTTATTCATGAGTACGAATTCAGGAGAAAAAACGACGGGAGGAGATATATTTAATTGCAGAGTAACGATTACATTATAAAACACGAGATCGGTTGGGAGAAGTGTAATAGTGATATTTGTACAGCTCGGTGCTAAACCATAGTAGAAAAAAAGTAACACAAACTATTTGTAGAACTTAAAAAATGTAATAAGTGAAGTAGTAAAAGTGATAAAATATGTAAATTCTCGAACACTTCAATCCAGATTGATTAAAATTTTGTGCAAAGAAATGGATAGAGAACATAACGCTCTTTTACTACATATAGATTACTATCCAGACAAAAAGTGCTATTGAGAGTTCTTGAATTTCGTAGAGAGTAATTAATCTTCCTTGAAGCACAGAATAATTCAAGTAACATTTTATTGCATTTTTAAGAAATTTTTTATGGTTTATAAAACTCGCGTATCTAGCAGATGTTTTTACAAATTGCAACTATTTTTATTTATCATTTTAAGGAAATAGTGTTGTAATTTTTATATGAGAGATGAAAATTGCACCTTTTGAGAGAAAAATGAAGCTTCGATTTCTACAGATGAAGAAAATTTGTATTTCTTTTCCACCTTACAAAATTTTTTGACTGAAAACAGTTTTGAAATAGACAAAGAAGCTCTTTAAGTATTTTTAGAGCACTCATACAGTTTAGAAAAATTCTTTTGTAATATTTTTCGAAAATAAGTGAGGACAATTTCTGAATTCGAAATCCATTTTCTGTAATAGTTAAGCAAGCAGGCTCTGAAAAAATAAGTGATTTAATTAGCAAAAATGCAAAGATCAGCCTTTAGGTAATTTCTAAGCAAGTTCATCAGAATAATAAACCAGTTTATATCAAAACAATCTATTATTTTTTTTACTTCTGTTTACCACTACATATTTATGTGAATCAGGATTTTCTTACTATGCTGCAACGACGGTAAAGTGCAGAAATAAGTTTGACGTTACACAAGATATTAGAATTCTACTTTCTAATATTATACTACATATGAAAGTTTGTAATTTTAAGGACTCAGCATCATCGATATCACTAAAATCTTTAATCTATTTTGCAGTTATACGTTATGGTTTAAAATTTAAATGATCACTATATACGTAGGAAATAAATAACTGATACTTTCATTTTTTTTTTTTTTTTTTTTTTTTTTTAAAATTTTAAATTTTTATGGTTAAATTTAAAATTAAATAAATTAAATTTTTTTTTTTTTTTTTTTTTTTTTTAATTTTACGATTTTCACGTTATGAGGTATGACTTAAAATTTGCTGAATAAAACTAGGTTTCTTCTCATTTTTAAATTTTTTTACTTATTGTGTTTTATTATCTACCTTTCAAAATAAATAAAATGGTCCGTCAAAATTCTAGAACTGTGAAGATATTCCATCAGAGAAAAAGTATTGGAATCCTTGGCCTATTAACTAGTTTATTGATATCTTAAACTAGTCAGTTGCCAAAATAAATTTAAATATATGTGAAGCAATTTACTCGTTCTTAAAAATAATTATAATAATAATAATTACTTACCTTGCTTATTCTAACAGTAGACCTCTAATGAAGGAATATAAGTCATGTATCTTTAGAGGCTAAAGAGAGACACGGTCCGAGTATCTTAAGAGGCCAGAAAAGCTGCTCCAGAAGTTAGTTAAAAGAAAATGTGAGCGAGAACCCCTAACAATATAAATCTTCATTTATTATCGTGGCTCTTAGACGACCGTACCCAGATCTTCTTTCTGATGGTTCAATCTCATTAAAAAATCTCTAAAAGTTACAAATAACTGTGAGAGTTACATTAAAGTTTCTAGTAATCAATTTTTGAGAGCGCCCTGTCCCAAGGTTCCTACCGACTTCATTCCATTCCTTACTATTTCATTCCATTATCCAAAAGTAGATGTGTACTCTTTTTGACTATTTGCTTTTAAATTTAACCAAATGTACAAAAGAATATAACAAAAGACCTGAAGTGGGCGAAAGAACGAGGTGTGTAAATTGGTGCTTACTATTACAAAGCAATTCCTTCTCAACGCACACTCAACCTACGCCAATGTGTACATCTACATAATCGACCGTAGAAATATGCATAATTGATTAGAAGCGTGTCCGCGGTAGCCTAGTGGTCAAAGTTTTGGATTCGTGGCTGGTTTTTGTTCAGTCGCGGATTCGATCCTTGGTCACCAGAGACCCGCCGTGTAGCCGGGGCTGATGCACGTTAAATCTGTCGGGGCCCAAAGTCCTCCCATTGGTGTGGTGTGGATGTTAAGAGAGGGGGTGCCAGCTCAGGTGTCGTCCTCGTCACTTGACCGTGGTTCAAAATTACGAGGTCCGTCGCCAATAGCCCTCGTGTTACTTCTAGTGCGACGTTAATAAAAATTAAGCTGAACTAAATTGATTAGAAGCATTAGTTTTTATTGATATATTTTCTTTTGAAATTGTTCTATATTTCCTTAACTAAATTATTTGGAACTTAACTCCCTGAACACATCGGACCTAGCAAGACCCCAGACAATTTTATGCTATAACATGCAGTTGTTCGTCTTTTATTATAAAAAAAATTAATTTTGATGTCGATAATGCAGTTTATGTATATGTAGCAGAATATTTTGTTTACATGTTACCATTGTACAAAAAAAGAATTTTTTCCCCCATTAAACCAGCATTACCACTAACTAAATCACTTTCTATTTCGTAAAAAATGTCTCGTCGAATTAAAATTTTAAAATAAAAGAGATATTTAAAAAAAAAAAAGTAAATCCGACATTGTCTTTAAATGCCAATGTGGATAATTCTATTCATATAACTTAAATTTAATTCCTCTTAAAAGGAACACAAAGGAAGAAAATTTATGCAATTTCATTCAGAACAGTTCTTTCACAAATTAATAATAAGTTTCCACTTTTTGAAAAAAAAATTATTGCAAAAATTTTATTTTTGTTGTTCGGTATTTTTCCTTTTTTAAAATTTTATTCTTTTTATTCAGTTTAAACCTCTTATATTTTTGTTCAGTAACGTATAAAATTTTTGTTCAATAATGTAACAAATATGTAAATGTTGGGATACAACAGTTATGATGTATTTCATTTAAAAGCGATGATAATCACTAATCTGATTAATAAATGTGAAATAAACTTTTTTTTTCACTCTTTTGGGATCATTTTGAAACCATTCTACTTCTAGGGCTTGTTATAATATTTATTCTTAAGAACTGGATTGTAAGAATTTTTAAATAAATGTTAGATTTAAAAATTGACAGTAACATATTTAATTCGTGCTTATACGAAGATATAAATTAACAAAATTCACATATAAATAATTGAAATTTAATTATTTATCATCTATAGTTATCACTGCTGGTCATTAAAATGGTGCACCAAGAAGGAAAGCAATAGTTTAATTTTATTCAATGTACATATACAACTATGACGTTGAGATATTCACGATTTTCTCTTCACTAACCTCGAGGACTTTTTGGTAATTTCAATTGCATCAAATTACAATGTCTCCCCGATCAAAATGAAGATAGAAAATTTATTGAGTTGAATTAGAGTTGTGTGATATATAAGTAAAATAGAATTGAAAAGAAAGAGAAGGGAATTAGAGGATAACAGCAAGATAATATATATTTGTTAATTGTGTTAAATCAAAACTTAATTAATCGTTTGAATTGGAGCGACTTCTAGTTAAAGTAGTAAGAGTAAAATCTGTTACAAACAAAAAATGCTTGAATCGAAACGAGTTATTTGGTAAGCCAAGACTTTATTGTTTGAATATAAATTAGAATTAACTGAATTAATAGGAATTTGAGAGAGCTATCTTGCATATCCTTCAATAGATAATAGAGGGTTATCCTTCTCTTACATATCTTCAATTGGAGTTTTGAAATTATTGACTATTTAAATAGAACTTTAAGATGGCTGTAGAGTTAAATAATGAAGGAAGAACACCACAGTATAATGGGAAGAATGATATGATTAAATTTACAAGTTCTTTTGTACATAGCGTCTTTCGCAACATATAGACAGATGTCCTCAATGGATGAGAACATGCTGGTCAGTGCATTAATCAAACACCTTCTGTATTGAGGACAGCGCAGATACCATGTGATCGTGTATAATCTTGAAGAAAAGTACTATCGCGGAGGCCTCGAGCATAGCTATTTGAAAACGTCGGAAATGTAAAGACAGCTGCAGTGGTGTACACAAACTTCTTTAATGGGGAGGGGTTACAAGTGAATAATCCTTACGCTAAAAATTTATGTTTTTTTTTTTTTTTTTTTTTTTTTTTTTTTTTTTTGTCTACCGTTCTAAGACGGAAAGGGTTGAACTCCTCTCCCTCAAGTGTAAACCTCTGGGAGGCTGTCTAAAGTTCTGTATACCAGAATGTATACCATTTCCACCTCATACCATCATTCTAGATGCCGAGTCCATACAACGATAATGAATGTATGAAAACATTTATTTTAATTGGTACTTCCATGCAAGGAATCGTCCCTTCATGATGTTGTATGCAGAACCAAGATTCGTTTGAAAGGACGACATGACGTCATTCTTGCGCCCATGATTGTTATTACACGCACTACTGTAGGGGCATCTGTCTCTTCGATAATATCAAAGAAAGCTACAACAATAGTCGCCTTGCTGATAGTCTGTGGTATTGCAGACGTCGTCTCACATTCGGGCGTTAGTAAAGGGGGTACTGCGTTGTGTTCTGTATTTGGACTAATCTATTTCATAATAGCAAGATAGTCATGTGATCACAACCAACACGAGCGGTAGTATTATGGAACGATAAACGGCAGTCTCCGTAAGTTACGATCCTGCTCCGAATAAAATTCTTCAACTTTCGCACAAGCAAACAACCTTCAGATGCGACTTCCGAATGAGAAACCTGGACAGCAATCTTCTCCTTTGTGCAGACTGTTAGGGGGGTACTTCTATATTAGTTGTTAAAATGTGCTGAAATGCAATTTATTAGCACATCCCAGCTTGTTGTATCTTCTATGCAAATTTGACATTTGTTACGGGCTACTTTTATGGTGTAGCAATTTTAATAATTAGCAGAATGTATTATATTTTGGTAGTGAACTGATTGAATAAAAAATGAAATATATAAGTAAATTTAATAAATTTGTTTCGGAATTTGTCGTGTATATCAATTAAAATAACGATGTTTAATTTTAATGGCTGCTAAAAACTTATAACGTATTTTTCCCCCTAATTAAATGAACTTCTTTTTGTATTATGTGCGTTTTTCTATAAAAAAAAATTATAAGCTAATAGTTCCCAAGTATTACGAAATATGACAGAGAATAGTATAATTTGGTTGAATATACCATTCTCTAAAAATATCGAAAACTGGGTGATATTCTTATGCTAAAATTTTTCAGAAAATATTGTATATGTCAATTGCTACAGAATTTAAAATAACATTTTTTAAATAAAGATATTCTGAAGATATTACTTATATATAATCCAGACTGAATATCTAAAATTTCAAAATAATTTTCTGAAATAAAATACGTCCATTTAAATGCTTTAATTAGATTATTATTAATGCATATTAATGTGAAAAGGATATTATTTCTATTCACTAGCTATCTGATGTACATAATTCTGAAGAGAAGAAATGAAACTCCTTTAATTTAATTGGATGAGGTTTTAAATAAGATTTAACTTTTTAAAATTTTAAACGAAGTTTGAATGAATTTATTTTAATACTCTTAGTTGTTCATCAAAAATTACTTTTTAAAAAAAGTTGCGCATTAAATGTGACATGAATATTAAATAAAATTAATATTTTACTGTCAAAAAATTTTAAACTTATTTATTTTGTGAAAGGTTTAGAGACAATATCATATTTTAAATCCCTACTTGGGGTCTCTGAATCAGATATTGTTTTCCATGTAGATATGACCTATCACAATGAATGTGTTGAGTCTAGGGTAAAGAAAGTTTTTTTTTTCTCACTAAATACCAATCAAAACATCTCAACAATACCATGTCTTTTCACAACGTTCTTTCAACAAAAGCAAAACAAATTATAGTTTCCACTAAGCAAAATATCAGTATATGGACACTTAATTTATTTAACCGTTCTAGCTTTCGGAGAGCGAAATAACTCCGTCTGTGCACTAAAAATAATTTGGTATTCCTGTGACAAGACCTTGTTAAAAAATAGAAGACAGGCGCCTTAATTAATGGGCATCAAAAGACTTTAATATCTATGTCTTCCGTCCCACAGTCAGCATGAATCGGCGTATTCGTAATTAACTTTAACAGTCCGTTTCGAACTTTTTAAGAACCCGGAACTCGGAATGAAAGCTGCGATAATTGCGAATGGCGATAGGCAGTAAAGAAGGTGTCGTTGTGCACTTCCTCGTTTTTAGTCCCATGCAGAGAGTTTTATGAAAAATAATTTTTAATGAGTATATTCTGCAGCGGTGATTTATTAAGGGAAGATATTCTCCCGGAAAATGAAGTCCAGCAAGAAGGAAAAAGTGACTAATCCGTATAAAAATGTTTCCTTTTACTATACAAAAACAGGATTTGGATTAATAGAAGGTATTTAATCATCGCATATTTTGCCAACTAAATTGAAATGGGAAATGACAAGAAAGAGCACTCACACGTGAAACAATACCTTATGATATAAATTGCTGAATAATGTTCAAAAAATAAAAGGGTGTTTAGCTTATTAAGTATTGTTGAAATTTTATGTCATAAGAATATAAAACACACACTGAGAGAAAAGGTCTATAGTATTAAATTCCAAATAAAATGTATGAAAATATCAATGATCAAAATATTTTTGTTGCAGTTAATTCCATTTCCGAAATTATGAAATTAATTCAAACACACATATATCGTGGTTTCTCTCAGTATATTTTTGAAATAGCTCTTAACTGTTTTCAAATAAACAGATAATCTTGATTTTGAACGTAATATCTTGTTCCATTTCTGTAATGAAGGACATTGGCTTCTATAATGGAGGGGCATTTGTTCCAAAAAAAAAATTGAATTGTAATTTTGCTTTTGTATCAATTATGTCATTATTTCGTATCATTTATGAAATTGAGAGATTTTTTAAACAATTGCGGAATTAAAATGTAACCAGAATTTACAAAGAAAATAAAATTAGATACAGATATATATCTATAATCAAACTTTTAAAATATTACTGATATACTTTTGCATTTCAAATGTTGGTTTAGCAGAAGAGAACAGAGAGTACAGACAGAGACAGAGAACAATCTTATTAATATATTTAATAATTAACATCTTTAGTTAAATAATATTATTTACTGAATAAGCACAATATTATTATTTATCATATAAGCTTAATAACATACCATTATACAAGACTTATGAATATTTATCGTAATATTCTTTATATTAAAAGGTCAAGTGAATTATTTTTTTTCAATATAAATAAGATTACGTTACTTTTATTTGACTTAATTGCGATATTTTTACATTTGTAATCCTCAAAATTTTGATTACACGAATTAGGTTCTTGAACACACATAAGACCTTGAAATTAAACTCTTGGTGGCTCATTAATCAAACTAATGAATCATCTGATACATTTTTCTGCAATTTCCGCTACTGAAGTATGACATATTATGTATCTTATAATTTTCATAGGTGCTTATTTTTTATCTACCTTATTAAGGGGTGTCAGGAGCTTTAAAACTTTCCAAAAATCAATGTTTTAAAAATAATATTCTTACGTATTATAGATTGTTCTGAATAATTTGACACCAACTATTGTTTGATATTCCTATTAGTTTCAAAGATATAGCCATTCAAAGTGAAGTCACTTTGAACGGCTAAGTGTAGTCACAGAGTCAAAAATGTAAATTAAGTTTAGATTTGCAAACTGATTGTCTCTTATAAAGCCGTGGACTATTAAGATTTAATTTCCTTTTATACTTATAAAGATTTTCTTACGTGAATAACTGAAATAAATTTTAAATTATTCAAAATTTTAGCTAAACAATATTTTTCTCGATTTTTTTTTTCTTTTTTTTTACATTTTTGACAAGATAGATAAATGAGAATGTGTTATATATAAATATGGTAGTTACGTACCTTTAAAAAGTTATTTTGGGCAACTTAAACCCAAATTTAAGTCAATAAAACAGTTACATTTTGTAAATATATGTATATTTCAAAACGCCAAAAATGCCGAAACAACTGCAACAGGCTTTGTTTATGATGTCTGTGGCATACAAAGTGAAATAAAACAAGTTAATAATACATATTTATAATGTGTATTTGTAAAATAATAATTTAATTAGTTTATGAGAGGTTTTTCATGTCGGCTATTATAATGATTATGAAATTATTCAAATTTCTAACTTTAAAATTCATTTTTCTCAAAGCATGCTTTTTCCAAATTTCATTTAAAAAAACATGTTTTAAATGAAATACTAATTATTGGAAATGGATAAAAATTTGTACATGTCTTTTAATTATTATTCTCTAAACCCTAAACCTAAATTAAAAGTAATTGAACTGAAAACATTTTTGAAAAAAAATTTTAATTTTCAAAATTTTCAAAAATTTACGAATTTTGAACTTTAACCTTTTTTAAAAACAATTAAATACTTTTTTGAAAATAAAATAGGTTCAGCATCTGAAAGTAAATATTAAATTTAATTTGAGAATGTTTTGGTGGTATTCGTACAATATCAGAACGGTACGTTTTACATGAAGTGAAATTCACACTTCTTGGGGAAAAAATTTAAGTCTTAAATACAGTCAATATTTTTTTTAAGAAATTAAATTTTTGTATTTAATTATCAAATTACACATAGGAAATAATGTTAAACTCACGAAAACAATTTCATCTATTTGAAGTGATTTTTATGCATAATACAGAAGTTTCAAAAAAAAAAAAGCATTTCGGACACATTTTCGAAAGTTTAGGAGTCCTGACACCCCTTAATTGAACATTAAATGTTTTCTACTGTACCAGTAATGATAAATGAGTTATATTTTCCTTCAAATTTTTGCTAATTAAAAATATATATGTTTTTTATTCCCTCACCCCACCTCTCAAAACGTAAATGTTTTAATATCCTACATTTATTCTAGGTATTATTTTATCGTAATTATTACCTTTTTTGATAAATTTATTGCTTTCCTTGTCTGATTTTTGTAAATGATTTCTATAATTAAGAAGAATTGTCTTGTAATTGGCATGGACTATTATCTCAGTGATTAATTGAAGTTTAATAGTAGGGACTATTATTATGAGAGCAGCAATAATTGTTTAACTGACATTTCGTCATATAAGGATGTTTCTGAAGATGTTTTCATTTCTCTGCATTATGTATTCATGATACAATGTATATATATATGTGTGTGTGTGTGTGTGTGTGTGTGAGAGAGAGAGAGAGAGAGAGAGAGCGTGCGCGCGTATGTAAGTATGTAATGAATTAACTTTAATTTAATAAATTCTCTCAATAATAACTTAATTTTCTATTCTATCCCATTCTCCCTAATTCAAAAGTAAAGAGTTCATTCTTGTTTCCTGATCTCATTCCAAATTATCATCTTATCAATTTCAGATACGTTCCGAAGTTCATGATTTAAAGAAAGAAATACATTCTTAAAGCAAAATATCTGGGCACATTTTTGAATATATTTTAATCTAATTAATTTCTTCATTTCGGCCAGGATACAAACTATCCCTTAAAAAGTGATAAGGAATTTTTTTATGTAAAAAAATATATTAATAATTTCCTACAGGCCTCTGATGCAAATCGTGAAGGACAAAAAAGGAACATAAACTTTAATGATGTTTTTGTGATTTATGTGAACAACGACAAAATCTTTTTTTTAACGTCACTGATATTTTAAGTTGTTACGGATTGAGAAGTTTATAATATTTAAATCTTGACAGAGGATTTGGTCATTACAAAGAATACTGATAAATATTCTTTGGAGATATTGTAAGGTCTATTGAATGTTTTTATAACAAGAAACAGAAAATTGAAATGTAAAAAAATATTTTCTAACTACTTTTTCTGAACGGTTAACCGTTCGTATGCACTATGTTTCTTTTTCATTGAATTTTATACGAGAAATTTTTACACCGTGGAAGATATGTTGATTATATGATTTTTATGCAATGTTCTTAGCATAATGCATTTCCTTAATTGAATTTTAGTGATAAAACAAGAAATATAATAAAAATTCTTTTAAATAATACACTGAAATATTTAAATTACCAATTTTTGACTTATACTTCAAATTACTGAAATAATATCTTAAACGATATTTGATTCGTATGAAATAAAATATAATGTAACGAATTATAACATACATAGAATTCTGCACCATAAATTTTCACATGTGACTATTTTCGTAAATTTATAATTCGTTTCAGACTAAACTTTTTCTAATACATTTTTGCTTGAACGGTTATAGTAATTTTGCACATATTTAAACTTACTTCTTTGTCTCACAGAGTATTATTCACCTTTATGCCTTCAAGTAATATAATATTCGAATACATATTCGTGGATTCTGTTATGAATATTTATAACTAAATATTGAAAAAAAATTATTATTAGTTTGCTTTCATTTACTTCGCTCATACTATATTTTTAATTAGAATAAAGTTCATTTATTTCACAAATAAGCATTTATCATCATTATCTGACTAAGCGTACGATGCTTTCATAATTTTAAATATATATATTTACATCTTTAATTACTCCTTCAGATTATGTTACAAACATTTAGTTATTTTATTGCAACTTTGAAAAAGAGGTCAATTTTTTTCAAAGTTTAATACCAATACTACTTGTAATAACCAAAATGAAGTGCAATAGAAATTTAAAATTTCTTGAAATTCACTTATAATTGTCTATGCATGTAGTATTCATTTTAATTGTAATACGTTTAATTATTGTCATTTGCAGATCTAATACGAGTATGAGAGTATCAATTTCGACGTATAATAATATATATAATTATTCTAACAATATTATATAACATATTTTACCGGCAATTATTTAATTGTTGAGAAATAAGTAAATTTTTATTCCTGTTAAATTTAAAGGAAAATTGATTATTTGTGGTAAAAAAAAAACTAATTATATTTTAATTTAGATGATTATGTCTTAAAGATGATTCCACATTTATTTAAGAACAGGTTTTATTATTGTAAATTAAGTCTATCCTCGCCTATTATTAAAGAATAGGACTTAAACTCGGGACACTTTACCAAGCGGAAAAACGCTTCAATATTCATATCATACTCTGACTTTACGATCTCTTAGAGAGAATAGCTTATTATAGTATTATGCTTTTCTTTTCAATTGAATCATTATGCATTTTTAGGTTTAAAATAAGTTTTTTATTTTTTATCTCCTTGTGAGGTAATGGTATAAGGAAGGAAAACATTTGTTGAAGCGGTGAATTTATGAGATAACTGAGAATTTTTTGTCTGGATGTGTATTTCAAGTTAAAATGCCACTATTTTTTTTACCCAAGGTAAAATAAGTAAAATAAATAAACTAAAATAAAATAATAAAAATAACATAAAATAAACTTACTTTACCCAAGGTAAAATAAGTTTTCTAAGTATTTTTTGTATTATTATACATGTTCTAAGGAAAATAGAATACGAACAAATTCTGAATTATTTAAAACTATTTTATGAGTAAAATATTTTTAATAAGGTAAATGACTTAAGAACTTCGTAGTCTCCTAAGTCAAATGGTTCTATAGACAAGATTATTTCATTATTCTCTATATAATAATATTACACCTTTCAAATTTTTTTTTATCAAAGTGGATTTGTATCTCTTTCAGCTTTCCTATAGGATTCAATCATTGATAACAGTAGCGCCTATTATATAAAACTCTAAATAGTCTAGAGCCTCGAAGTTTCGCAAATATTGAAGGGCTCTTTTGTGCTGATTAATCGTTTGCTAATAATTAAGACAGTCCTGAATTGAAATTAAAAATTTACCATCATATGTGCGATGAGGAGATGTTGCAGTTTCTATTACGTTTCAATGAAACCAATACCAAGAAACTCCATTCCTCTCAGTCGAACTCGCAACGGAAGCCACACACGCAATAAATAACACCAACAAATATCGTCACACAGTCGACCCATTCATTCACTCTACATGCGGACTGAACATACCGCTGGGACCTCGCCTACACTCGACGCGTGACAAATCTTTCCACCAACAGAGAACGAGAAACGTAGGGGGAGGGGGGAGGAAGATCGCAACCAGTCCCTGCCTGTAAGGTCGAGTTCCATCATTAGTTTAGCGGCGAGGAGCGAAAGTCAAGAAAATGATTCAAAGTGATCTCATTACGAACCATTACCCGTGATTTATTCGATATTTTTGGGGCTCGCTGTGTTTCGATGACCCTGATAACTCGGGCGTCAACCAACTGCCTCGAGAATTGGGTGGGGACAATACTTATGTAACGCGCATTATTTAATGTCATTGCGTTACAACTTAATGCAACAACAAGGACGCGACTTCAGGCGCGCGGAGTTGTGACAGAACCCAACGTTGCTTTGACATCTCGTACTAAATGAAGACTAATGCGATGATTTATTTTCCGCTCTTTCAGACCCTCCGGATTCGATGATGTCGTCTTTCTTTCTCTTGTTTTTATGATTATTATTTTTCAGGCCTTGTGTACAAGGTGCAATGATTATGCGTGGATCTTGCGTGTAAGTTTAGTACCATTTAAAAGAAAAGTAACGCTGTTACCTCAATTTTAACCTAAATCACGATAAGTCTGTTGCTTTGTAATTACATTCAATAAATAAAAAAAATGATCTTTTTCATTGAAGTGGTATTATAATTCTGAATAATAATAATAATAATATATATATATATATCTTAAACGAAGACTTAAAGTGAATAGTAAATATGAATAAAACAAGTATGAGCGTAAAATTCAAGAGCATATTACTTCATTGTTTGCATTCTTTTTCTTCTTTAGACATGATTTTTCTTCAATAAAACATAATACCAAATAAGAATAACTGCGTAATAATGAATCAGATTTTAAGTGTAAAAGTGGAGGAATATCATCATCATTTCAATGTCATATATTGCCTTTGATATGTTTATGGTTAGGGGCTCATGGTCTTATATTTTCACAAATATTTTGCGAAGTGTTATTCGAATGAAAAATTATTATAAATTTATGCTACTGAAATGTTTCATAAAACTCAATTAATGCAAAGTCGTTTCTTTTCACAAAAATGAAAAATTATGTTACATAAAACAAATCTTTACTATTTTTATTTTTAAAAATAAATTTTCTAGACTTCAGTGACTGTTTGAAAATAAAACCATAATTATGTGAATTAAATATTTACACCTTATTTGGTATATGTATTATATTTAATTGCCAAAATTTTGTACAGTTAGCTTTTTATTGTGTTAATTAACTCTTATCGCTTCTGCATTTTCTCTGCTCAAATATGAATTCAATCAAGTAAATAAAAAATTATTTAAATCTAACATTTTATTGCTAAGATAATTCTGTAGTCGTAGCTGCTTTATCTTGAAGACTGATTAGATTGAAGCCAGAAGTGATTAGGAGTCTTTAAATTCTGGAATAAATTATACTGATAATTACCAAAGTTGTCTCGAAACATTTGAAAGCATCCGAGCCCGTCAACAACTGATATGGCTTTTATTCATTGCTACTGTTTATTCGCTCAAGATAAAAGCACTTTTATAGACTTTTTATAAATGATTATATATATACACTTTTATGGACTCCATTTTATTAGCACTTTTATATAGAATTCTATCTACTTATTATTTCTAAATCATTATACTGCTATATATTTAATCTTCTGTGAAAGTACTCATAAATAAGATATGTTTAAGTGCTTAATCTTTCTTTTATAATTTATTTTTATGTCAAAAAAGTTTTTTCAAACTTTTTGTAACATTTTTGACATTCAACAAGTTTATTTCTTATAAGGAGTGAAACTCAAAACTCGGATTCTTATAAGGACTTAAAGTTATGAAACAACACACGCACTTAAAATTTACTTATGTTAAAGGGGAAAATACTTGCTTACAGAGTAGTGTAGAAATTGGAATTGAAAAATTTATATTAAATCTTCTGAAATATTATATACTTTCATTTATTCAACTTCGCCTTCAGAAATTCACCAGGGAAATTGAAAACAACTGCAAACATATTAAATTATTCAAGTCAAAATTTAAGACATGCACAAAAGGTTTTTCTAAAATTCAGATATAAATATTCAATAACTATTGAAGGCTCATATTAAATCATTTTTCTCATATTAAATTTAGTTCCTAAAAATAGATTGTGTCTTATCTAATTTGACTCATTACAGAAATATCAAGGAAATGAATACTTATTATGTTTATTAAAATAAATATTAATACTCTGAAATATGTGTTGTATTTGCACCGAGACATATCTACACAATTATATGTGTGTATGTGTACTCATTACAGAAATATCAAGGAAATGAATACTTATTATGCTTATTAAAATAAATATTAATACTCTGAAATATGTGTTGTATTTGCACCGAGACATATCTACACAATTATGTGTGTGCTTATGTAATTACTAATGTTAAATAGACATAATTTTGACATAAATATAAAAACGTTATGAATTTCAAATTATAACTGATTAAAAAACCAAAATAGAAAGAAAAGTATTACAACTATTAATTAGCAAATATTACTGAAATAAAAAATAAATTATAAAAAAAAATTAAGGAACACAAACCAATTCACTTAAAAAGGTTTTCAAAACTTTAAGATATACAACTTATAATGTTTTAAGAAAAAAGCCGAAAAATTACCTAAATGCAATATAACAGAAATTCAAGAATGTATATTACACATGTAAACTTTAATTCAACACAAAAATAAAATCTGTGATTTAAAAAATTTCAACCAAATTAAATTATTAAAACTTTACAAAGAAATAGAAAACAGATCTCAAGAAAAAATAATTAAGAAAAATTCAAGCATGAAAGTAGTGTAAATCAGATGCTGTCCCAGACTTCAGATTAAGAGCTGTGTGTTTAAACTAGTCCCAAGGATCCAACCATCTCAACTTTAGTAATATATTACCATAAAAATGTGATCTTTACTTATAGATACACACATTTAAAAAAAAAAATGAACTATAAAAGTTTTAAAACTATTACCTCAAGCAAACAAACTCATGTTCATAAAATTTCCAATACGGCGCGATTACACTATAATTTTTAACCGCAAAGCGCGATTGATTGACTTATTTTACAAAATTTAGGAAAGCTAAAAAAATTTACTTATTCTTTTTATTTAAAAATTATTTGAAGAACATATATACTCAGAAAAGCAATATAAATATAATATAATTTTTACAGTAAATAGACTAACTCAAAATGCTAGTTTTAAATGACACTTTAAAACATTGTAGAAAAAGATAGTTCTAAAAATCTGAAGGTAAAAATTAAAATAAAAAATAATAAAACAAATTAATAAAGTCAAGATTTATAATTGTAAAAATATCGTTAATGAGAACATCCTCTCTCAAAATATGTAATAATATATGCAAAAAATAATGTATAATTCTTTAATCCAAAAATAGCATTCTCTCTCTTTCACTCATACATACACAGATATATACCGACAGCTGAAAAGCGTGAAGGCATCCATTTCAATTGCAGTGCCTCTCGCTTTTGTACACAAATCCGTATAGAAGTAGCCTACATTCGCATTAGAGTTATATTTTTGTTTTTCCAGAACAACAGAGCAACGAATTGTGAAATTTCACATGAATCTTGGAAAAACCGTTACTGAAACCTGCAATATATTAAAAGAAGTGTATTACAATGAATGTTAATTGCGTGCACTTGTTTTTGAGTTGTTTAAGTATTTTCAAGATGGTCGAGAAAACGTAGTAGATGAGTCACGTCTGGGTCACCCTTATTCTTCAAAAACGGATAATAATATAGGAAAAATAGGTAATCTGTTTCTATTCCACTGTCGATTAAGTATTTGTGAGACTGCTGAGACTGTAGGAATCGACAAAGAATCCGAATGGCAAATTTTACACAATTTTATCTTGCGAAAAGTGTGTGCCAAAATGGTGCCTAAAATTATTACGTTTAAACTGCAAAAGGCTTTCAAAAAAATTTATAGTGGCGCTTTGAATGCCTTTGAAAATGATCCGAACTTTTTGGAAAGGATTGTAACACGTCGCGAATCTTATTTTTTTTTTACTTATGATCCTGAAACAAAGCGCCAATCCATGCACTGGAAGAGCCGATCTTTGCTGAGAGCCAAAAAAGCTCGAATGAGTAAATCAAAATTCAAAGTAATGTTGAATTTATTATTTTTATTATTTGATATTCGTGGGATTGTGTACCTTCACAGGGTTCTTGAAGGTCAAACTATTAATTAACATTACTACCTTCAATTTCTTGCTGAACTCCGTGAAAGAATAAGGAAAAAACTATTCGAGTTGCGGCAGAACTCGTCATTCCGCGTTCTCTCTTAACCCTTTGAGGGGCGGTATATAAAAAACATTGAATTTTAGTTAAAATTCATCTGGTGTGAATTAATAATGTTAAAAGGATACAATGTCAAGCGGTAAAATTAATTTTTATTTATTTCCTGATTTTTAAGACCCGCTATATATAATACACAATACCACCACTCCTCAATTGTCGGCAGATTATCGTCTACTTTTATTTCATGCTAACACTATACAATAATTATCGTTTGCAAGTCTCATGTCTATCAACAACAATAAGTCCCTAATCTGCTACCTCCAGCCAGTTCTATCTTAGATGCCAGCGTAGACTCTCCCTCCGTATTTGCTTTGTTAGATTTTTTTGCAATAGTTTAGGTTTTGAGAAATCCATTTCCCCCCCTGAGCTTTTGTTTGTTGTCTTTTCGTGGGCATGCACAGCGTTGATAAATTTTATTAGTCATTTAAGGGGCTATTGTTTTAGGTGAAGCGTTTTTGGGTACCAGATCACTTTTCAATGTTTTATCGTTTGCTTCATTTTTAATTACAATTATCTTAAATATATTCAATTTAATTATTTTCCATTTGTTTTAACTTTAATTGTATGTAGCTGATATATATTCAGTTTAATAATTGATCGTTTGTTTTAATTTTAATTACATTTATCTTAAATATGTTCAATTTAGTAATTTTCCTTTTGCTTTAATTTTAATTGTATGTTGCTAATATACATTCATTTTTTTTAAAATTTATCGTTTGTTTTAATTTTAATTACATTTATCTTAAATACGTTCAATTTAATAATTTATTGTTTCCTTTAATTTTAATACGGAAAAAGTTAACTATTGTCCATTTCTCTAAATTTCATCGCTTACTTTTAATTCTTTTATTTAACTAAGTAATTTAATAATAATTATAAAAAAAGCGCACTTCAGGTGGCTAAATCTGTTCTTTGTAAAACTTTGTAATAGAACTTTTTTTCCTGATTTAAATTTCTCTTCTTCGGAGAATAAGTCTGATTTTTGCCTCACTGGCACTTTATAACATATTTACGGCCACTATATTTCGCTGTAATAAAGTGAACCGTCACATATCCGTCTGATTCGAAAATTTTAGTGCTGCCATCTGTTGCTTTCTAACCCTCTGTGTGGGCGGCGGTATAAATTTTATACCACTTAGTTTGAAGTATGAAACGAATACTTTACATATTTTGTTTTGAGTAATTAGCAATATTTACATAAAATTTCAAACATGTAGATTGGTTAGCTGATGAAATTAAAATGTTCAATTTATTTTAAGAACATTTCTGTAAGGGATAAAACAACCACTTGTTAGGAACTTTCATTACATTCAAAGTTATAACTTTTATAATCCTTCTTCATGGTAGTGCCATCTAATTTAAGTAAATAACACTATAAGATACCATTTGAAGATAAATGTGTGGGGAAAAAAAGGAATTTTATATAGAATTTTAGGGTGCTAAATATTAGGTATAAGAAATATACCACTGCCACTGAAAGGGTTAAGAGGTTTCTAACCAAGTAAAGCATCTCAGCGTTAGACTTACCTCCATATTCGACAGTTCTTGTACCATGCGACTACTCTCTGTTTCCTAAGGTGAAATCTGCATTAAGCGAAGAAGATTTGATTCCATTCCATTTAAGCTGTTAAAGAGAAAGTGGCATGCGTCTTGAAGGAGCTAACAAAAGAAAACTTCCAGCAGTGTTTGGAACAATGGAAGATTCGCATGGAGTGTTGTAGGGATGAGGAGGGGTGTATATTGAAGGTGTTATTAGGTAATTACGTTTGAAATCAAAATAAATTGTTTCACAGCTTCAGTCTTATTACTTAATAGCCAAACCTTGAATATGCTTAAGTATATATTTCACAAAGAGATGAATATGGTTGTTCATATGTGTTTTAGTTTTAATTTAACTTAATAATTTTTAAATGTTTATTGATAGATTTTGCAGGATAATTTGCATTAATGCAACTTGTGATAAACTTATTACATTTAGCATACTAAAACTTATTAAATTGATATTCCTAATAATATATATAATTAATTATTATGTTCATAAAACTAGAAATATGCAAGCTGATACTCCAGAAAATTATCTTATTAATATGAAATATAAAACTGTCTCTCTTGTCATAAATTTTGCAAATAATTTTATTATTTATAATTTTCAAATGCACGTCTAAATATTTTGTTCTACATTTATTGTAAAGAGATTAAATTAGATTTAAATATGTAGGATAAAAAGATAATTTAGATTTATATTCAGATGGCTAATTATAGTTCAGAACAAGTAGTTCATCAATGTATATATATATATATATATATATATATTAAAATTATCTCCATCAATATATTTAATTGCATTCATAATAGGAAAAGTAGATATTCACCAGATTGTTACTCGCCGATCCAGCTTGGGGAATACCTTCGCTTGCTTAAAGTTTTATCTTTATAATTAATATAATTTTCTCGAATCACAATAGTAACAAAAAATTTCAATTTATCATCAGAAATAAATTCATTAGTATTTTAATTCTTATAAATAATTAATAATATCTTAACTAGAACCCTTATGTCTATCGAATTAAAGATGAGTTCAAAGTCATAACTATGAATAGCAAATAAATCTGTTTTGATATTTAAATAATATCTAAACTATGTATTTTGAATTAAGGCAGTTGTATTAAATTTATTAATATTATCTTGTAAGTTTATTTTGTAATAATTTACCAGCTTTCGTAATATACGTATTACATCCTCTTAAGAGAATGCAAATTAAGTGGGTTGCTTAAGAAATTTTGGAGTAATACAGGTCTGAAGAAATTTTTAATTTTTTTAAAATTTTTATGCCTCTTTCTTATGTAGAACTGTAAATCTATAATTAATTTCTTGGTCTCTAAAATTATTTTCTAAAGAAACTTTATTCTCTTCTATATGTTAAATAATAATTACATTATAATAATATGTGCAAATAATTGTATTATTAACTGCAACTTCGTCAACATAGCAAAAAAATAAAATCTTTTTGAAAATCAGTAGTTTTTTTCCTTTTCTTTTTTTAATATTTATTATTTTAACCCCATCTTTAGTTTTAAAATTGGTGTCATTAAACATCTAATGCAAACTCCAATAAGCTGCAGAAATGCATAACATTTATTGGCTAATTGTTTTCACACACACACATATGAGTATTTATTTATATTTGTCGAGTATTATATATATATATATATATAAAATTTTACAAAAATTATAAGTTAATGTATTATATCGCATATAAGAATTTTTTCATTGTTTACCTATAAAAAAATAAGATAACCTCCTTTAAATTTACTGAAAAGAATCTGCAGAGCTATAAAATGAAAAACGATAAAGGTTATGAACTTATAATAATCTAGCTTCACCCTGAAACGCTAAAATAAACCGAATTATGCACTTTAAAATTTATAAAATCATGAATTAAATAACATCATTTTTCAAGATATGCAAATTGCTGAACATTTTTGTCACGATTTCTTATAAATGCTCTTTCTTTTTCAAAAATCGATGGTACATTTTTTTCTTTACTTTATTTGTTTTTCAATTTAAGCATTGTTTCCGTCCAAACCATTTTAAGAAAATTAAAAGAGGATAGAAAAAATATGTGAGAAAAAGCATTTTTTTTTTTTTTTTTTGCTAGAAGTATTAAATTTTAAATATATACTATTAAGCATATGTTGATATTCATTTTTGAAAAACTATGGTACTTTTTTTTATTTATTTAATAATCTCGAATAAATTATTGTCATCATGTGAATTTAGTTTTTTGGGGAAAAATGATACTATTATTATAATCATTAATTTATGCGTAAGTAAATTTTATTTTAAATTTATATATTCTTTCACTTTGACATCAATTTTTGTTATAAGAATTGAATAATTTGTGGGGTGTAACTACTTATAGAAGATAATTTTATGAAATTTTACAATTGATTTCACAAGTTACAAATAATAAAATCTGCTTTATATTTCATAAATACATAAAATATTTTATATTTACACTTTGTCAGAATATGATATTTTTGTTTCTTTTTGGTTGGAGAAACTGAATATGGATTGAAATGTATAAATGCGAGTAAATTAGCATTCTCTTTATTAATCCAAAATATTTAATTAAGTTAATATTTGATCTCTAAATCCTCTCTTCCTCCTGCTCTTTTTCCTGTTTGAAATACAAATTGTTTTTAATGATTTTTTGAGTTTTGTAATCTTTCATTGTTCTGCATATATTATCAGTTCAAGATTTCAATTAAATACCAGTTTAAAAATTAGCAATGTTATAACTTTATGGACGAGTATTTTAATATTTAAGCATCCCAAGATATCATTAGAGAATAATTTCTCCATTTGTATGAATGAAACGTTTCTCTTGTTTTAGATAGATATTTATTGCTTCTTGAAGTGAAGGGTATATATATATATATATATATATATATATATATATATATATATATATATTCTGAAATGTCTAATTTTTTCAGAATTTCTCTGATTTTATTTCTGTTATTTTTTAAACATTTCATTTCTCAGATTTACTAAAGTCTAAAAAGAAATATTTGATTTTTAGTTTAATAAGAGTTATTGAGTTATAAATACTTTATAAAGGAGAAGAAAATATATATTTGACGATTTAAATGATTAAATTCAAGGATTCGTCATATTAACTCATACTTTATTGTTTCACTGCTATTTTTTGTACATTGACGTCCCTAAAATTCTTCTATATATAATTTCATTGTGTTTTTTTACTACCTTCATTTTGTTCGAAAACACAATTTTTGCTTATCTATTTTATTTGTAAATCTTGTTTATTATATGTCGAAGTACTGGCCTATTTTGTTTTCGAAAAGTTGAAAGAAAATCATCTTTTTAAGATGATTTTCTTTCAAAAAATATTTTATATTTTTAGCGTGGATTTAGATAGTTTGAAGAAGACTATTTCTTTTATGAATACAATTTTTTTTCAGAAGTTGAGTAAGTAACTTGCCAGTTTTGAGGATTTATGTTTTTGTTTTTGTACTAGGTAACGGTGAAATTTGTCAGTGAATAAAACTTCACTGTTATTGAAGGATTTGGTTCGTCAGAAAAATTGACATTTGGAAGTGAAAACTTTGTATAGCTTGCTCACGGAACTTAATTCTGTTTTTGAATACATTCAATGTGAGAATATATTCAATGAAATACAAATAAATGCTGAAAATTTTTGTTCCTGATTGTAATTGTGTAGGTTCAAACACACAGGTTTCAATTCTATATTTTTTTCACCGAACTGACCCAATCTAGAAGAAATCTGAAGAGCTCGTAAAATTTAAAAAAGATTCTATCGGAGAAGAATTTTATTCCAACTAAGAAACAAATACGTGCGCGCTTCCACGGACTTAAGAAATCTATGAAACTTGGTGCAGTATGTTTATTTAAAAAAAAAAAAAAGGAAGAAAGAGAAAAAAAAAATTAACTTCATTTTAAAACTTTTTGAAATTTCGAATTAACTTGAGTTAAGAAGTATCACCTTTATTGAACAATACAAGTGTTTACTTGTATTCGGAAAGTCGTTAGTATTTTTTTACTGAAGTAAATGAAAAGAAATCCATACACCCTCCTCCAGCAAAAGTTTTTAAAATTTAATTCTATATATTTATGATTATTTCATAATGTTTTATTTAAATTTGTTAGTTAAAATTTTTACTAGGATTCACTGTATTTGAAAAGAAAACATAATTAATCGTCATAGTAATCACTAGTTCGTAATCACGCACTCTGGAAAATATATACTTGTGATGCTTACTGTTATGAAAATTTAAATGAATTTCTTTTTCATATTCCCTGCATTGGGATGGTAAGTAAAGATAATACAATGCTTATTCATAGAGATGAATAAAATTTGATTATAACACTTCAAGAATGATCTTTCATTACCTTTTTTAAAACATGATTCAATAGAAAAGCAACCTTGAAAATTATAACTTGTAAATGGTGGGTTCAAAGCTCTTTAGAAACATTAATTTTGATATGGAAATACTTCTGCATTTTATCGACTAGTCCTTAAACTCTCTCATAGTGTGATATGTAAATTTAATGATTAAGATTTGTTTTTCGTTTCTTGTGTCTTTTTTTTTTTTTATCATAGATCGATATTTTAAGTTTTTTTTTTTACACTCAGAAGATTGGCAACTGGGTAATTCTAAAGTGATAACAATGAGAAAAAAAGCCTTATTCTCCAAGAAAATATTACTAACACTTTCATAGAAGCAAAAATTCATATCTTATGCAGATAAAATTCAAACTTAAGCTATTAAGATATTTTTATTACGGAAGTTTGAAAAAAATAATTCAAGAGTAATAAATTTGCTTCATTATTCAGTTTTAATAGCTTCAAATTCAAGCTTGGTTATGAAGTAAAAGAATACAAAATATATAGTCATTCAGGCAAATGATCTAATATAGCAGAATTTTTTGTATTAACAATAATCCTTAAAGTAATGAATCCATATAAGCATTGAATTTAAAACACATCTTTGAATAAATTATAAATAACTTGGTAAGATTCAAAAACAGATAAATTCATTTTCATCTAAATTATAATGATTAAAGAAAAGGTTTTAGTGATACAAAGTAGGTATAATTCAAGTATAAATTTATATACTAAAACCGCACGAAAATTTCAGCCATCATCAATTAACAAGCTATCTTCTAGTCTGACACTTTATTATGTTTAAAATTCCAGATCTTAAAATAAAAATGGGTTACTGCGTTGTTATATTTAGAGCTTTCTTAAAGGTTTCAAACGTATAATACAATTTAACTGCATATGAATGACTCATTATCTATTTTTTACATCTCAACTATCTAACAGACAAGTTTCTTAGATATCAGGTACTTTTTTCGATAACTCTTGTAAAAAAGGTACATTTAATGTCCACGAGAAACGAGGAAATTCATGTCAAAACACTTGCAAAAACCTATGTAACATAATGTTTTTCTCTGCCTAGAATATAAATTTGCCCATAAGATTCCTTCAGTTTAAAATAAATGATATTTTTTAACAATTTGTGCGCCTTTGCTTTCCAAATTTTTTTTAAAAAAAATGAAATAGTATTTATTCCCGTTTATTTTTTGTTAAAAGTTATTTTTTAGATCAAAAAGAAAACTCTTGTTCTCCTGAGTTTTTTTGTGTGTCCTTTTATTTACTTTCATTTGCTTGCATATTTTACGAAAAGAGTTCAAAGTTAAGTTTGGGAATATATTAGATTCATGGCGGTAAAATATTTTACATTCATAGTCTGAAATGAGATAAGCATATAGTCATGTGCTTCAAATGTGAAGATATCTTTTTCATGTCTTAATCTATATTACAAGAACACTGAATGACTTTTTCACAGAATAAAAATCCGTAATATTCGTATATAAATCATTTTTATGGTAGAGTTTGTGTATGGGGTACTTTTTTTTATACAAGGTGTTTCGAAACTGAAGGGCAAAAATTTAAGGGGTGATAGATGATATCTGAACAAGCAATTTTCAACGTACAATGCATAAGCGAAGAGCAAGCGATGAACCGCTGGACGGCACTGTAATGGAAAGCATAAAGTGCGAGTTTTCTTACACATCGTCATTTTTAGCGTAGATTTCGGAGGACATGGTGACGTGCAGTAATCTGTAAAAGGCTATGTCTCCTGAAATCCTTGGTAGAAATGACGATGTGTAAGAAAATTCGTGCTTTATACTTTCCATTATAGTGCTGCATAGCGGTTCCCCGCTTGCTCTCCTCTATGCATCACATGGTGAAAATTATTTATTTAGATGTTTTCTATCACCCTTTAAATTTTTATCCATGAGTTTCGAAACACCCTGTATGTACGGCTATGTATTGATTGATTGCTCATTAACGATGCACTTAGAATGAATATGGAGGCTATGAGCGACGGACCTCGTCATTTCGAAACATGGCCAAATTACGAGGACGACACCTGAGCTTTCACATTCCTGTCGAAACTTCCGCATCATGCCCTCGAGAGGAGAAATAATAATAAATACAATATAATTTTGACAAATGAAACATTTTTTTGTCATCTGAGCATCCAGAATTTTAAATATTCATCTTTGAAGTTAATTAAAAGAATATTTCTGGGCATCACAATAAGTATAGTCACGTATCCTTCCTGCATATTACTATACGTATAAATTTGAATTCGGAAAGCAACCTGTAGCAAAAACTGTACAGCTGAATTTAATGAAGATTGGGAAGTGGTAATGAGATGATGGGAATTTTATTTAGTACAAAAGAATTAGTTTCAAATATCACCACTAGTTAACGAGCAAAATCTTTACACCAAACATAAAAGTTACCGGTCTCGTGTGTTGACAAAACATGTATAATAGGCTGTCCACCATTGCAAACTACCATCAGAAAGTGTAGAATCGTACATTCAATGATTGGCAGGAATATGCCGTGGAATGAGACGATTTTCGTGCTATGCTGTCTATAAGGTCAGAAAAAGGTATCAATAAATCGCAGTAGACCAAGTTTTCGAGGAAGTCCGAAGACAAAACTTGCAAAATTTCAAGTCCAGAGGTTTTGGCAGGCCAAGACGTAAGTAAATGACAGTTCATAATTGCGTTGTCAAAATAGCTGCGAAGCACTTAACACAAGAGATGATGTGCGGAGGAGCATCATTCTGCATAAACTCTGTTATTGAAACACACCGGGCCGCGGTAGCCTAGTGGTCAAGGTCGTGGACTAGCGGCTGGCGGTTATCGTTCAGTCGCGGGTTCGATCCTTGGCCGCCAAAGACCCGCCGTGTAGCCGGGGCTGATGCACGTTAAATCTGTTCGGGGTCCAAAGTCCTCCCGTTGGCGTGGTGTGGATGTTAGGAGAGGGGGTGCCAGCTCAGGTGTCGTCCTCGTCACTTGACCGTGGTTCAAAATTACGAGGTCCGTCGCCAATAGCCCTCGTGTTGCTTCTAGTGCGACGTTAATAAAAACTAAAAAAAAAAATATTGAAACACACCGCCGAACCTGCATATCCGTATTCATGGATGACTCAAATAATGAAGAGAATCGTTTTTTCCGGTCTCTCTCTCTGACCATAAAAACAATATAGCATTCAATGTGCGTATTTACCATTCTACAGCCTACATTGCTTTCAACTGTTGAACATGCCCTTTCACACTTCCAAATGATTGCAGACCATGTTGGACACTACATTGAATATGTTAGTATGAGCTTTAATTTAATTTACTTTATTCATTTGTATGATTGTAAGTAAAAAATATGTTATACCAGTTCAAAATTTGTACTCGAATTTTAACCCACGTCATATCATCCTATTGAGCTGAGATTTTGACAACACGTATAACTCCGATGACAATACAATACTACGGTTTGATCAAGCAGTGACGGTTTGGTTTTCATTAACTTCGCACAAGAAGCAACACGAAGCAGCGACAGACTTAAAAGGAAGGCTTCAGGGCACGTTCCTCCTTGAACTTTGTTTTCGAATTTTAACCTACTTCCTGTCTTCCGATCGAGCAGAAATTTCGCAAACACGTATAACTTCGATGATAATACAATACTGTGACAGACTTAGGAAGAGGTCTTAGACCCATGCCTCGCACTTAACAACATCCAATTGAGTTGAAATTTTGCACACATGTATAGCTCACGTAATTGCTGTATTCAATTTTAAATTTCCGTAATAAAAAGAATTAAATCCATACAAGTAAAAAAAAATTAACCAAGCTTTTGTTTACAGATGAACTAAAAGGTATAAAAATAATTTTTTTAATATAAAGTGATATATAATTTATAGAAACATGAAACATTTCTATTTCTTTTGATCCCATATATAAGTAGCAATGATATTTAATATGTTGGTAAATACCTAGGTATCTTAGTTGATTGCCTCAAGTTTTTACAAACTGTATATTAATTTAATTTTAAAACTTAAAATTATTTTTTAATCCATTGCTAAATATAAGCATGATTTAATTTTTTACTTATATTTATTTCAACACTAGCTGGTTCATCCTGTTCTACGCATGGGTGAATTAAAAAAAATATATATAAAAATCCTGCTCTACTCATAACATTTTTTTAACGAAGACCAATTGTTAAACAAAATTTTGAGTAATTTTAAATGAGCAGCAGATTAAACTCTATGAAAAAAATTATTTAACGAAATCTAAAATATAAATTTCTTCTGATATTTCTTAATGCATCTGTAAGGTACCAAATCTACATCTGAAAATTAGTACATTTCTTATAACTATAATATTGAGTTCAGCAAGAAGTAATTATTCCACCATAAAAGTTATTCCGGGTTTAAGCTTCAATTTCTTAGTTACAATCCAGCAAAAATTATATATCATTAACACATGGATCAATACGTCCTGAGACTAACATTGAAAACAACATTTTTTTTGCAAAATTTTTTTTTATTCATCAACATAACACCTTTTGTTAATCACCTTTTAGGGTGATACAATCGTTCCAACGCTTTTCCAAATCTTTTTTTTTTTTTTTTTTCACCAAAGAGGATCTTTTTGTACCGAGTAAAGCGCATGATAACATGCTTCTGAATCATCGACTCGATTTGCTGTTTTTGTTCCATCAAACAATCGCGGCACCATTAAAAAACCTTTTTCGCTCAATTTTCTGAAGGATAGTAAATACACTTCCATATGATATGTCATCTCAGCAATCCACGGAGCTCACTTCTACGATCTTTCATTATAATTTTTTGCTCACTTCCTTACATTTTTCCGGTGTCACGGCCTACAAGTCACCTGAGCCGCTTCATTTGTGTCGGTACGACCACGTTTACTCGGCAAACCACCAAAACAAATCGTTGCTTTTGATGACAAGAGTCTCGTAACATTTTCAATCCATTGTTTCTGCTTGCAATTGCGGTGTTTTTACCATTAAAACAATGTTTTATCAGAACTGGAAACTCAGTTTTTTCCATTTTTTAAACAAACTACAAAACGATTCTTTATCTCCAACCTCGATATCAGTGTTCATCCGATCGACAAAATTTTTTGACACGTTTCAAGCAAGGTTCGTACTCTAGAAAGACTGGTTACTTGGTTTCACTACGAGCGCCATCTCTGGAAGTAGTCTCGAGTTATTATTGATAGTGTTAATATATGCAAATCAAAGTATTTTTTAGATAATTGAAAGTCAGAATTTATAGAGATAAAATTACAAAAAGGCTTACAATTTATTATAATGTATCATACTGAATTTTAAGCGAAAAACATTAAAAAGAGTAATTAATAATCCATTTGAGTTTTAGAATAAAGATTTAATAACAAAGTATTCTTACTGAAGCTGTAATTAATTAAAATTACATTGACAAATAAACGAAAACAAATTATTTATGTGAACTGAAATTTAAAAATTCTCCCATAAAACAAAAATATCTTTAGGACATACAAAAACCACAAAAGAGTTTTAATATTGATCAACGAAAATTTAGTAACGAAGAGTACCAGCCTATTAAGGCGTTTGATGAAAAAAAAACATTAAAAAGTTTATAAAATCAAAAACAAAATAAAGCATTGAAAATGCTGTATTTATTTTTAATATCGCAAAATAAAATTAAAATTCTTTAAAAATAAAATCTATGTTAAATGCTAATGAAAATGAAATTTATTTGGTAATTAGAACTGAAAAGAAAAAGAAATGAGAACCCTTGGCAACTTACAAATCATGCTTTAGAACCGAAAGAGAAAGTATGATTATATCTGCAATATAAAAAATCACTTGAGTTGACAAATGAAAACCTTCTATTAGAGAAGAAAGTAAAATAAAATTCACACAAATCGATAAACAAAAGAAAAGAAGTTTGGCTCGGCTAAAGTAAAAAATTTTCGAAATCAATTAGCAGAAGATAGGATGTATCAGGCTTAATAAATCAACGAACACTTACAATAAATTGGAATAATAGAATTAATTAAAATGTCAACAATGATCTGCCAAAATACAAAAAATTCAATAACAAATGTTAACAGGTTGTCCTAAAATACAAAAATAAATAAATTACAATAGAAATTTAACAGATTTGATAAAGCTAGTAATCAAATGCTTTTCCCAGAATAAAAGCAAGAAAACTGTTGTCAAAACTAAAAATCTCATTTTCAAAGAATATTTTTAAATAAATAATAATTT
>BMAW01067063.1:97287-124422 GCA_019974015.1 Nephila pilipes | reverse complement strand
TCGAGGTAGTCAATGAAAATCACGCCATGCGTATCCCAAAAAACTGACGCCATGACTTTGCCAGCTGACTGCTGCGTTTTCGGACGGCTTTCGCCAGCTGTGCGCCACTCAGATGACTGCCGCTTCGACTCTGGAGTGTAGTGATGTATCCATGTTTCGTCCATGGTCACGTAACGACGCAAGAAATCTTTTTTGTTGCGAGTAAATAGCGATAAACAGCTTTCTGAATCATCGACTCGTTGCTGTTTTTGTTCCATCGAAAGCAATCGCGGCACCCACTTGGAAAAAACCTTTTTCATGCTCAATTTTTCATGAAGGATAGTAAATACACTTCCATATGATATCTGTGTCATCTCAGCAATCTCACGGAGCTTCACTTTACGATCTTTCATTATAATTTTTGTCACTTCACTCACATTTTCCGGTGTCACGGCTTCCACAGGTCTACCCGAGCGTTCCGCGTCATTTGTGTCGGTACGACCACGTTTAAACTCGGCAAACCACCGACAAATCGTTGCTTTTGATGGACAAGAGTCCGGGTAACATTTTTCAATCCATTGTTTCGCTTGCACGGTGTTTTTACCCATTAAAAAACAATGTTTTATCAGAACACGAAACTCGGTTTTTTCCATTTTTTAAACAAACTACAAAACGACTTTACTCCAACCTCGATAACTCAGCTGTTTCTGGTCCGATCGACTTAAAATTTTGACACGTTTCAAGCAAAGGTTCGTACTCTAGAAAGACCTGGTTACTGGTTTACTACGAGCGCCATCTCTGGGTTAGTCTCGGGAGTTATTGATTGATGTGTTAATATATGCAAATCAAAAGCTATTTTTAGATAATTGAAATTCAGAATTTATAGAGATAAAATTAGCAACAAGGCTTACATTTATTTATGACTGTATTCATACTGAATTTTAAGGAAAGAATATTAAAAAAGTAATTAATAATTCCATTTGAAGTTTTAAGGAATAAAAATTTTAAAATAAAATATTCGTACTGAAGCTGTAATTAATTGAGAATAGCATTACATTGACAAATAAACGAAAAACATTATTTAGCGAATTGAAATTTAAAATTTCATAAAACAAAAAATATTTTTAGGACATAAGATAACCACAAAAAGAGTTTTAATACGTCAACGAAAATTTATGTAACGAAGAGTACCAGCTCTATTAAGGCGTTTGATGAATAAAAAAAACATTAAAAAAGTTTATAAAATCAAAACAAAATAAAGCATTGAAAATGAAACTGTATTTATTTTTAATATCGCAAAATAAAATTAAGAATTCTTTAAAATAAAATGTATAGGTTAAATGCTAATGAAACAGAAATTTATTTGGTAGCTTAGAACTGAAAAGAAAAAAAAAAAAGAATGAGAACTTCAGGCAATGCAAATCAAATACTTTAGAACTGAAAGAGAAAGTATGATTATATCTGCAATAAAAATCACTTGAGTTGACAAATGAAAACCTTCTATTAGAATTGAAAGAGAAAGTAAAGCTAAAATTCACTGAAATCGATAAACAAAAAGAAAAAGTTTGGCTCGGCTAAAGTAAAGTACAAATCAATTGAAGATAGGATGTATCAGGCTTAATAAATCAACATTTAGAACACTTACAATAAATTGGAATAATGAAATTAATTAAAAATGTCAACAGTCTGCCAAAAATACAAAAATTCAATAACAAATGTTAACAGGTTGTCTAAAATACAAAAATAAATAAATTATAATCGTAAATTTTAACAGATTTGATAAGCTAGTAATCAAATGCTTTTCCCCGAGACAAAACAGAAAACTGTTGTCAAAACTAAAAATCTCATTTTCAAAGAATATTTTTTAAATACTTTTTCAAATAATAATTTTTAAAGATGATGATTCGTTCGAAAAAGGGTCATAATTATTTTACATATAACTAAAGGAATCGTAACAATTTTCTTATAAAGCACAAATAATTAAAAAAGAAATCTAAATCATAAATCAGCTGTCTGAAGAAGGTACACTATGACATCATACATAATATGCAATTGACTTTATAATAAAATTTTAAGACGCAAAAGAGGAATTTCGAAAAAACAGCCTCAAGGTATTCACTATCACCACCCTTATATTCGTATAGACTTACATGGTCCTGTTGTTTGTAATTTTTCCACCATGCCACCGACAAACACTATTAAGAACTTGTGTTTTGTGAAAATTTTCAATCTGCGCGTGCGCAGGTAAGGCAAAATCCCCTTCAAACTAACATTTTAAGAAATTCAAAAAGTGAATTGTGAAAAAATGGCCCCTTGGTGAACATTATCAATATTCACAGATTCTTATATCAAATTTGAAACACTTCTATTTTGTAATCTTTCCACTACGCTGCAAACAAAAATAGAAAATTCTTCTTATTATTTATATTGAGCAGGCAAGTAAATTTTGTAGTTGTTTGTTATGGTCTGTATAAAGCTATAAAATGGCATCTAGTGGTTAGATTTGGAACTAACTTTTTTGTGCTGGATAAAATTTCCCATCTCACTTTTTTATTTCAAAATTTTCATTAAATTCAAGTGCATATTTCTTGCTTCAGGCAACTGGCAAAAGTCAAGTTTAATTGTCGCTCCCAGTACTTTTCACTAAATATATTTCTACTTATTGAGGGGTATCAAGAATTATGAACCTTAATAAATCGATTTTCTGAATATTAAAAGTACAGATTTTCTAAATATTTTAAAACAAACCGCATGAAAATATTTTAATTATTTCTCGATATATGATTAAATATGTACATGCTTACTTCTGATTATTTTTCCTGTGTTGAAAACTTTAACGTTCATTTTCGAAAAGGGATTTTTCATCATTTCGTGCTAGATAACGTAAAAACTGCTAAGATATTTTAAAAATTGTACAAGTTATACGAGGATCTTTCAATAAGTTCTTAAAACATCCTATTAATGCGCTTGTAGCATTGAAAATTGTTTGTTTTTAGTAAGCACCAGAACTCATCAGACAGCTGTCTAAGTCTCAGTTATTTTTATCGCATGGTTTAATTTTTATTGCCTTTTGCAGCAAGAAACTTGTGTTTGTTTAGAAGAATGGGGGGGGGGGGTTTCGAGCGGTGATTAAACACTTATTTTTAAAAAACTTAATACCGAAAGAGATCCATGGAAGAAACTCGGGGTATATCTTTTCCTGTGTCTGCAACTATTTACAATTGGGTAAATAGGTTTAAACGTTGCCGTATATCTACAAAAGATGAGCATCATTCGGGACATCCAGTGGAAGAGACTACTGCCGGAATGGCTCTAGGATTTGGCGTTGAGTGATCGACGAATCAAAGTGCGCGAAATAGTTGAGGCCACTGGCATATCGCAAGGTACAGTTTTTTCCCCCTTCAGTTTTGCCGAAAAATTAGGAGTGAAAAAAATCTCGGCAAGAGAGGTGCAACGTTTGCTCTAAGTGGAAAATAAACACAATCGTGTAGTAGACTCTAATGCTAATTTGGTGCTTTTCCGTCACAATCTTGACGAGTTTCTGCATGGATACATAACTGTGGACGGAACGGAGATACACTCCAGAGACAAAGCAACAGTTAAAATAGTGGGGTTTTGAAGGTGAACGGACTCCGAAGAAAGCAGAAACAAAGAATTTGGCCAGCAAGGTGATGCCCACAGTTTTTTAGGATGTACGTGGAAAAATCTGTACTGATTACTTGGAGAGTATTATGCATCGTTATTGCACCGGTTGAACGAAGAAATCAACAAAAAAACGCTCTATTTTTTTTTTTAAAAAAAAAAAGATCCTCATCTATCAAGACAATACACGAGTGCACACTTGAGTAGTTCCGATGGCCAAAATCATGAAATATAAGTTGGAATTATTACAACATCCACCTTATTAATCGGATCTTACCCCCGGTGACTTTTTTTTTATATTTGCAAACTCAAAAAAAAGGGCCTGGCAGACATTCATTCACGTCAAGCGAAGCCATCGCCTAAACAGATGCCTATTTTGATGACCTTCCGAAATCTTACTTTTTAGATGGCTTAAAAAAGTTGGAGGAGTGCTTGGAAAAGTTTATAGAGCTAAAACGAGATTATGTTGAAAAATGTACAAAAAATCTACCTAAAATATTTTGTTTTTCTATCTTTTTGAATGGCCTTATTGAAAGATCCACGTATTATCATATTATTTTGCATATTTTGAATCCAAAATTTTCTGTTTCGTACATATTTAGATTTCTTTTCAGGGATAAGTACATATTAAAATACGAAAAATTTTGATGTTAATTTTCAATAAGTCTAAAAAATTGAAAACTGCATTACATGTTAAACATTTTTAGTTTAGTTACATTTCTAAACATTTATTTGTTGTATGAAACAAAAATTATATATTCTGAAGCAAAATCTTTATTAGAATTGTGTGCACAAAGTAGTATACCTTTAAATAACATGAAAACGAAGCGTTATTTATAAGCAATATCTAATAAATTATTAAAAATATTAATGAATATTTAAAACTTGCTTATCAAAGTACAAAACATAAACAATCACCTTCAAAAAAATTGCATCATTTCATTGAAATTTTGAAAATATATGAAGACTCATTGGAAGAAGGGAAAAAATACCATTTATTGTGTTTAACAGATATCGAAAAGCTCTTGAATTAACTAATAAACATGGAAGGAAGATCACAAAAGATAGACAGTTAAAAAGAGCTACTTGTAGCTTACAAAGTTAAGTAACAAAAATGTTCATTTATATGAGACATGTCATTTTAAAACGTATTTTTCATGTGGAGCGTGTGTTTTGTTTATATTATGCATGCTTTTTTTTAAATTCTCATATCAAAATATTATTTGTCAGAAGATCATTTCTTCTTGTCACGTACTTTACTTAAATCTTTCACTAATTGGAAGCTAGAATATATAAGTTATGTAAAATGAAATATCAAAATTGTCTTAGCAATGTCTTAACCTTACTCGATTAGCTTAGCTAATATAGCGTCACCAATTCGTATTAGCTTAGAGTCTCTTTAATTGATTTTATATAATAAACCATTATCACTTTTTTCAATTCAACAAATTTGTAACGCCTCCCCCTTGCGTAGTAGTTATGGTCACAGACTAGCGGCCACCGTTGATTCGTGGGTTCGAGCCCTGATGTCACTAAAGAAACGCCCTGTAGCGGGGCTGATGTACATTAAATCTGGTCGAGGTCCCAAGTCACCCCACTGGCTTGGTGTGAAAATTTGGATAGGGAAGTGCGAACTCGAGTATCGTCTTCGTCACATGACTGTGCTTCAAAATTACGAGGTACTTAGCCAATAGTCCTCGTGTTGCTTCTAAGTACAACAGTTGTAAGCAATCAATCAAAATGTAAGATTCCCCTCTCATTATATAAATATAAAGGCATCATAAAGCTTAATTAAAAAGTTAATAAGATAAGATATCCAATTGAAGAGATGTCAAAAAAAAAGACAAACAACTTTACTAGGTTTCTTCGCAGATAATACAAGATCATTCTACTTAAAATGACTCTCAACACCCCTGAATCGTAGTAAACAATATAAGACAATTAAGTTCTAACATACCAATTCCCTCACTTCTAGTGAAGCATTTTTTTTAATACTACGGATTCGAATCCTATTACCACTTACTCTAAACAGAAGTATCTTCCAATAGATTTAACTACAAAAAAATCAATTCAATAATACTTTCCAGTTTTTAACTTGCAAATGTCTACCGGTTTCTCATCATCATCCGTCGTCTATTCCTTTCAATTCTATTTTGTTTATACATCACAATCCTTTTATGAATTCATTAGACTTCTTATCTTCTCGTGATTTGCATTTTAACGCGTCATTTGATTGGAAATGGGTTGAAATGTTTTTCTATTCAAATTACAAAAGATTCCCAAGATTAGAGAAGAGAAAACCGCGAACAGCCAAACGTCACATACTTTATTGGAAAAAGTAATTTAAATGATATTCTACGCATTTATTATATCAGTAGAAACTAGATGATAAGGATTGAAGATTCAAGAATATTTTTAAAAATATTTTTAACGTATAAATTTACAGTACTTCAATTAAAATATTAGTTAACTCAACAATTAATGTCTATCTTTTAATTTGTTAGTGTGAGCAATACTATTTTTACTATCAAAATTTGTTAAAGAAAAGGATTTTTTTGTTTTTGTATTTTATTACATGACATTAAAATAGTGTTATTTTGGATTAACAAAAATAGAGAAGCAATAATTTTCAGATTTTCTACCAATTAACGCGAATATGTTTTAAATTTCCAGTATTTTTTTTCAAATGATTTGTTTCGTTGCAACAGTTATAATCATTAAATGGTAAAAAATAATGCAGTGAGGGTGACAGTGAGAAACCTAGTTAATAAAGCCACAGAGATTTATTGCTCAAACAATCAATACTAGTTAAAGTAAAAAATATGTACATTTATTTTGCAAACCATTAGTATGATTTTTTTTTTGAGTTCCCTATTACATCTTGACGATTTGTCTTTAGAATATGTTGAAGTAGCAGATTTTATTTTTGATTTAAAAATGCTTGTGTATGTGCTTTCATATCATTTTAGGCCGCGATCGCCTAGTGGTCATGGCTTCGGATTTGTGGCTGACAGTTTTCGTTTAGTCGCGGGTTCCATCCTTGGCTGCCAAAGATCAGCCGTGTAGCTGGGGCTGATGCACGTTAAATCTGTCGGAGCCCAAAGTCCTCCCGTTGGCGTGGTGTAGAAGTTAGGAGAGGGGAGTGCCAGCTCAAGTGTCATCCACGTTACTTGACTGAGGTTCAAAATTACGAGGTCCGTCGCCAACAGCCTTCGTATTGCTTCTAATGCCACGTTAATATAAATGTAACTAACTAATTTCATTTCATTTTATTATGATATTTGCCCCTAGCCTTCATTTACCCTAGTGATCCATCTCTATTTTCGCTCTCCGTCTTGTCAACTAATTTGAATCTTTTTTGCGCAGCATAGCCCGTCTGGCTATTGCGCCATTAAAAGTTCTATCACTCATTTATATATTTTTTTTCTACTTATCGAAGGCGCGGTGTTTGATTTACTTGGATTATCGTTGATAATTTATTAATCAAAAATAATCTGCATCATAATACAAATTTTTATTTTATTTACAAAATTAAATTTTTACATAGCCTTAAATTTAAAAAAATGAAGCTATTAAAAAAATATTTCTTTATATACCTGAACACAAACAAACCATTTCCGATATTCCGTTTAGATCAAATGTTCCACTCATGAAATACTCTTTGCTGCCATGTCTACGTCTAATTTGCATGGTTAATATTATTTTTAAAAGGTTAACTCTAGGGAAGTTTATCTCCGTTTTTTGTTTTATCTCTACAGAATCACACCACATATGCTTAAAGTGTGGTTTTGTCGTAAACAGTAGTCAATATTTTTATGGGTTAGTATAAGATTCCATTATGCGTCTGTGTTCTTTTCTACTCTTAGCATGCTTTTCTTAATCGAGTTCATGTTTCGTTGCAAACTCTTGCATTTTGTGTGTTGCAGCTTGTTATATAGTGAGATTCTTTAATGGATTTTCAATTATCTTTGTTAATATATAATTTTCATTAAGTAATTTCTTACTGAGAATTAGTGTGTTAGAATGTTTAAATGATGAAAAAAATGCTTTAATATTAATAATGTTCTAAAACTATTTAACATGTTCGCTTTTTTTGGATTTCCTTATAAATATATTTTGTTTATTTTATATTAGACAAAGTTCTTTATAAGCATCAAATGAATGAAGTATTATTGTGTGTGTGTGATAGACAAATGTTCTAGTCATGAATTCATTTCAATGAGCGTACATATGACATTACTTTTTTTAAGTAAATGAACTGTACTAAATATGCAGTGAAAATTCTTGAAATATGTTTTTGTTTCACTCTCTGAAATATTTTATTCTATTGGAATATTAATGTATAATGATGTAGTTTGTTGCATACAGAAAATGTTTAATTATAATTTAATATTATACTTATTATACGTGTATACTTAGCTTTATACACGTAATGCGTATGTATCTCTCAGGTTAATAATTTAAAAATTAAATTTTGTGTAGAACTTGTAGTTTCAAGGTTTTATAGTATATAACTTGTATGAAATGAAATCTGTCTTGTTAATACTAATGATACTTTAGCAAATGTTTTGTTAAAATTATAAAGAAGGTTACAAAAATTATTTGTAATCACGTTGTTTTGAAAATCCAATAAATAATGTTGCTTTAAAATACTATATACAAACATTTTTAGATTTAACACATTAATAAAAAATAAAACTTGAGTTAGTTAAACTTTTTTAACAGTTGAACACATTATTGATGAATGAATGGTATTTATGTAATGATATTTATTTGTCAACTGCCAGCTGATTATTTTGTCTCGCTCCGTATTTCAATCCAAACTTATGTTTTAGTGCTTATACATAACGAGCTACTTCATTCACCAGTCACAAATTTAACTTTTTAAAGTATTATTATTAACAATAATGATAATAATGATTTAGTTAATGCTTCCTGTATTACTGTGACATGATTTGAAAAACTATTTTCTTCTCTACACTATTGATAAAAATTTAATTTTTTTAAAATCATATTTGCATATTTTATGCTGCTTGGAGTAATTTTTTTAAGTTACGACCAACAGCTTTGAAATTATTTTGCATTTTATTCATATTAATTATTTCCAATATTTTTACGGATGGAGGGATTTTAGGAATTAGTTTTTATACGAATTTAATTTTTTACATGCATGAAACAATTTTTTTTTCTCGTTATGTGATACATTTAGAGACTTTTTTAAAAGTTTTTGAAATATTTACTTTTTAAATTCGTTGAAATATTATCCTTTATTTCGATATTTTAATGTCATCTTTGTTAAAATGTTACAGACTATTACCGCCTTTAAAATCTAAACGTTGCAAATACGGATTTATATTCTTTTAGGAACTCTGTGATTTTATAGTAATTTGTGTATATGACAGTAACAGATAAATATTTTTTTTTTTGATGTTCTGTTTAATTTAAAACACATAAATGTTTAATTCGAGCTGCATCGGAATACTTTTGTTCCTATCTTGAAATAATCTTATTTACATAATTTTTAACTCTTAAATTTTTTTTTTCTACATTCTGACAAAATACTCGTATCAAGAATATGATATAAAATTGACCCTCTGTTTTTTAAAAAAAATGTTTCACACACTTAAGTATTCTTTTTATTAATGTGTACCTTAAAATGTTTAAAAAAACTGTGATGTTTTCTTAATCGGCTAATATAAAGTGCTTACCTTGAATTAATAATAGAAACTTAATTTTTCAGGAGAAATACAAAAGAATGTATGATCTTTTTGTTGTTTTTTTTACTAATTAAAATAATTATATTTGCTAATCAGTAAGGTTATATATATAATTATACTATTCAATTCTTACTTTGTGATATTTATAATGTACTTAATAATTTATATGACTTTTATAAAACATTTTAAGAAAAAGAAAAATTTCCGAGGATGATATTAAAATTAATTCTTCACGCATGTGAAAGGAAACGTACTGCAATTTGAAGCTGAAAGTATTCCGATAACTATTGAAATGCGTCTTGAGAAAGTTCACTTATACTCTTATTTTATGTAAATTGTATTTATTATAATAATTGTATTCTTTTTTTTTTTTTTTCAATGTAATCTTGGTCGGAAAGATACTTTGTTTCATTTCTTGCAAAAGAGCTTTTTTCCACTTAAGTAGTTATTCTTAAGCAATTCCCCTCAAGAGAGGGAAAAAAATAAATAAATAAAACATCTGCGCCATATATTTCTCCTTAGAAATAGAATCTCATACTGATATATTCGGATTATTCTTTCTTTTCCTATACTAATAGACAGTCTAAATAAAATCTAATTTTCTCGTTTTCTGCATCGACTTCGAATAAATTAAGAAATCGATGGTACTTTTGTCGCAGACAGGATTTATTCTGCAGAAAGTCTATTGTTCCTGTGAACATTCTACAAAGCTCTCTTCCATGAATGTTAATTTAATTCAACATAGGAAAAAGCCATTTTTTTCCCACTGTGCTTTAATAACATAAATAGCTAACAGATTCTGCTATCTTGAAATAATTTCATTTACGAAAACTGGGTAAGTGAAAATAATTCCTTTTATCTCTTATATTATTTTATTACCTACGGTCCTTCGATTATTGCATGGGTGTTCTAAATGAAAGTATTCAGAGTAAAATAAATAAATTTTGATTATATTTTAAACAAGCGTCTTAATATATATATTACTGTTCTTAGCAAATAGATTACAGAAGAGGGAAGGGATTATTTCATATACTGCTTTTAAATAAATTCTACCGAATGAGCTTGATAATCAAATAATTTAAAATCAAGCCATTGAGTATATATGTAAATAAGTCATTCAAAATTAGACTTTATATTTGATTTTCAATACCTATTAATATTGTTAGAATATTTTTTTACTCAGAAATAAATTTATTCGCTTTAATGTAAGGGTAAAATAATTGTTTTATTAGGATAAACAGTTCAATCTCTTACCTGTTCTTTTTAAAACAACTGGTATTCTTAACCTGTTCTTTTGAATAACTGTTATTTTGAAATTCATACTTCGCTAGAAGAATATCCGAACGCGCAAATAAAGTATGTTATTTAATCTCATTCGTAAATATGGGTAATATGCATATAAATAAAAATTTCTTTAGGTTTAAGAAGTCTTTAAATAGAAATATTTTTAAAATTTTATTTTTCATAAAATAATCCTTTTCATTACATGAACAATTCGTGTTCAGAATTTAATATACTCGTATCGAGCATCATTTCTTGAGTTAATATCGAGAAGTGCTTTTGTTTTTAATGCATTTAATAAAGTCAACATGTAATTTAAAACACACACACACGCACGCACACACACACACACACACATATATATATATATATAATTTAAAATTGATATCACAATCATTACATTATAGATAACTTATAATAGCTATTAAAGCCTTATTTTTAATAAAATTTTATTTTCGCTCACTGAATATAACTGATTTGATCCGATAGCACAAAGTGTGTTTGGAAATTCTAACTCAGAAGTATAAAATATATTAGTATGGGGTAAATAGCATGTAAGTTTTCTGAAATTGTAGTATCTACTTTCGATTTCTCAAGGCCCCGGTAACCTAACGGTCTTGATCGCGAGCTTAAACCCAACGTTGTCTCCATCAAGTCATGAGATCCAGTCCCGATGCATTAAAAATTAACCGTGTAATGGAGCTGAGTAAGTTGAATCTGTTGAAGTTTTAAGTTCTTCCAAACCATGATGTCGAAGTTTGGAGAAAGGAGACTCTAGCTCAAGAGTTGCCATCATCATTTGACAGAAACTCAAAATTCCGAAATAAATCACTAGTACCCTCGTGATGCTTCTAAGTACAACGTAAATATACATTTAATAAATTCAATTTGTTAATGTCTCACAAAAACACAGATTCGATGGAGCATCAATGATAGGGCGAAAGAGAAAAATAAGCTCCTGAAGAACAAATGTATCGATTACGAAGTGGAAATAAAAAATTAATATATCACGATGTGCAAAGAACAGATGAATAGATTTCAGTGTTGAAAGAGGAATAGGTGAAAAGATGAGAGATGATAAGAGCGGATCAGCATATTATCAAGTGAAAAATTTAGATGAGCCTGTTTAACGAGGAAAGAACTTATTTCTATTCTTTGAAAATATGAACACTAGGGACAGGTTTGTGCGAAAATCGAGAACCAGGTATTTCTATTCTTCAAAAAAAAACACTGGTTCAAAAGAACAGGTTGTTTTCTCTCCTCCATCTTTATGTAAGTATTCAAACCAGGAAATATTGAATTTTTCCTAAAATGAGTGCTTTAAAAAAAAGTGAAGGAAGATCATGTATGGAGTATTTTAAGATATTCTTTGAGAGAAATACTTATTTTACAAAAAAAAATAATAATCCAGTATTTTAACTTTGTAATGTTTTGCAATTAAAAATATATACATCTTACATTCAGCAACATTGCAGTGCTTCAACAGTTGTTGAGAACTGAAGTTCTATTTACAACCCCAAACTTTTCTTTCGTTATCTTTGAGATTAAATTAGCAATTGGATCACGACTTCTATATATTATTTAACTTATGTAATACTTTATCTTAAATGTTTTACTGTAATTTACCAATTTAATAAATTTCTTGAAAGATTTACTGAACCTTTATTACCGAAAAATTTAATATATAAAAAAAGGATCTACAATGTTTTCTGAAAAAAATTTCATAACGTAATAAATAATTGCGCAATAATTACACAACTGAATTTTTCCTTGATTAGAATAAAAAGTCTTTATTTTACAAAAAAAAAGTTCAATTTAAAAATATTTTATTCAATGCCAATACAAATGAGTGAAATATTTTGGAGAGTGATAAATAACATCATACCTTATAAAAGTATTAAGGTAAAACTGAAATATTTACGGGCATAAGTTTTTTTAAAAAATATGATGTTGATATAAACGTGACAAGAAAATCTTATAAAGTAATATATAACTTGGAAGCAAATACAGATTTGTAGCATTAGATTTAAACTGAATTTCATTTAACACTTGCAGAATTATTTTAAAAATTTCCATCTGTGATATTTTGAAGAAAATGCAATTGGTAAAATATGTTTTACTTCTACATCAATATGATTTTCAAAATATTGCGATCTCTAGGAGAAGAATTTAGCTGTGCAACATTGAGTCGAGAATTATCCTTTAAATTTTCAATCAGTCTCAAGTTTGGAGATTCGCTTAGTTTTTCAATTTTATGTAGGATTTTACTTTTAAAAATTGATAAAATATTTTTTTATGTTGTTCTTGCAATAAAATAAGAATTGTTGGATCCGTATATATTTCTAGAATGTCTTGAACATTTTTCTGTGATTTCATCATGATATTTCTGTCCAATTACTTATTCTTTCTGGAACTTGTGCAAAGAAGGAAGTTTACTGATAAATGTATCTGCTTATATTATCAAATCTATTTTGATTTCATTATATCTAAATAATCATTATATTTTAATGCATAACTTTTTAAAGCTATTTGCATTAATTATCTATTCATTTTCCATTTTTTTAATGTGTCGATAACATGCAAAATGATTTAAATGGGTAAATTACATTCCTTCTGAAATTTAATTTATATTTGTGATAATTATTTTTTAAACCATTTATTATTACTAAGGATTTTCTATTATTGTTCATTTTTATCAGTTGAAATTAAACAAAAAATTATTTTTGAGGGGAATTATTTTTATATCTTGTTAAATACCTGAAACCGTCATTTAAGACAAACATTAGATGAAATGTTCGTAAGATGTGAATTATTTATATTCATATTTATGATATCACAATTGGAAAAGAATCGTACATTTTGTTTGCATCATTCTTTTAGCGATAGATTTTGTACATCCTTAAGATTACCAAGAAATCACAATACTGTCTGCATCAAAATTTATTTGTCTGGAGAAGAAATAAAATATTAAGAGAAAAAAAAAGATTAGAAGGAAAGGAAAATTAAAAGAAATATTTTCCCTGTTTTATTTCTATTTAGTTTTTAATATTTAGAAATTGCCTTTTTTTCTAGAAAATGGCATTCAAGAAAATACTTCCTACTTATACATTATGAATATGAAGAAAATACATCATACTACCAGTTTCATTCATAAAATCTGAATAATTTTAAAATTAGAAATTATCCCGAAATAGAAAAAAAAGCGTCTTAAAAATATTTTAATATAAAACACAGGCAAAATTAAATGAAAATAAGGATCACTTTTCAGTACATAGATAAACCAGAAAGGAGAAAATAAATACTTTTTTTTTTATTTCAGTATTGTACTATCTAGATATAAAAATAAAAAAAATATATATACCAGGAAGCAAATCTAAAAGCCGACAGTTCTTACGCTCAACGCATCAGTCTAAATACCATTTACAATGATGAATCCGACAGTATTTTTTGTTACATATCTTTCATAAATTAAATTTTCATAACTTGTTTTCAAGTTTTGTTAATATCTGACTTACTGACCAAGATTAAAATTATTTATCACCCAATTTGGTACTGCTATATACTGTGGAGCTTCTCAATGTTATGGTAAATACTATATTTGAAATAGGATTAAAAAGGTTTATTTGATTTCCTTTAATTAGATTAAATCCCTTTTAGGAGTGCTCATTATATTGTTGCCCTTTTGGGGGCAATTTTTCTTATTTAGAAAAAAAAAACTTTAAGCTGTCGTACTTTTCTGGACCTGAAAAATATTTATTGTAATTTATGGGGATTCAAGCACTAAATTTCTTTCTACTGCAACAGATATCGTATATTCCAAAAACTATCTAGACATTACTAAACTATTGATCATACATATAAAAATGGCCTTGAAACAGTTACCATAGGCAAAAACATTCGATTACCTAAGTGTCGAGAAATAGCAAAAAACAATTTTCTGAGGAGTAATTCTTTAGGTTTTAGTATGTAATCTCAAGAATTACATTTTGTATTGATCATTGGTAAATGTGCAGTAAATATAAAAAATAATAAAAACCACACATCCCTGTTGTATACATATATGTTTATTGTGTATTAAGTATAAAACTCAGGATATATATATATATATATATATATATAGTTATTTGAATTATATTTTAAATTATGATTTCTATTTGTAAAAAATAATAAAAACCACATATCCATGCTGTAGAGGCATATAGACACATAAAGAGGCATATAGAACACAATAATCACTTATTTTCACAATTTATATTTATTGACGGACGGACTTCCGTCCTACTCCTCCTTACACCGTTCTCTCTCTCTCTCTGATAAAAAAAATCCATGAAACTCGACATAAGAAAGCGCCATCTGGTGGTGTGTACATACTCCCCCCCTTGAAATCACAAGGTTTCAATTAAATTTACAAAAAATACAACAAGTTGAATTTATCATAAAAATCAGATCAGTTACATTGAATTTAACAATATAATATAATCTCTTAATCATTGAGGAAATATAAGATATAATATTACACAATTGCAATAGTTAATACAAAAAAAATCTACAACATATTATCTGAAATCAGTAAAATGCACACATTAGAAATACTTCTTTTATAAGTGCCCTTAGGGCGTTCTGACCTGTAATACTGTAATTTTGTCATCCTTTCTATAAATTACACTGACAATTTTTCCTATTGACCAAGCAAACAAATGTAGTTTATCTTCCTTTAACTACACAACCATACCCGGTTTAATATTAGTTTTACTAGAATGCCATTTTGATCTTTGTTGTAGCATATACAAATAATCTCTGGACTAGTTTTACCACACAATTTGGGCAAATTTTGTTAAATGTTGCGATTTAGAAAATTTATTATTTTCAATATATGATAGATCAATCTCAGGTAAAGCATTACGTGGCCTGCCGATCAAAAAATTGTCAGGCGTTAGAACACTAAAATCGTTTGGACCGGTTGATAAAGGTGTGAGAGAACGACTATTTAAAATTGCTTCAGTTTGATTAGTTAGTCAAAAGCTCTTCAAATGTGAGTTTATGGTCACCACAACTCTTTTAAAGTGGTGTTTGAATGACTTTACCACTGCCTCCCAAAGTCCTCCAAAATTAGGCGACTGAGAAGGAATAAAGCTCTATGTTACACTGTCAGAATACAAGTAGTTAAGAACATTCATATTTTTGAACAAAGCAAATAATTCCTTTATTTCTGAAGCTGCACCTTTGAAATTTGTAGTATTGTCAGAAAAAAGGTATGCTGACAAACCTCGGCGTGCTAAAAATCTTTTTAAACATGCAATCATAGCCTCAGCTGATAATTCGGTAATTAACTCAAAATGTACTGCCTTGGTTACAAAACAAACAATTATACAAACATAAATCTTATGATATACACCTTTTCTCTGAATTTTGAATTTGATTAAGAATGGGCCACAACAATCTAGGCCAGTTTTAAAAAGGGCTGATTGATGGTTACTCTCTCTTTAGATAAAGGTGCCATAATTTGATTAATCTCCCTATGCTTAGCTTTAAAGCATGTTACACAGTTATGAACAATTTTACGAGCAACATCGCTCCCACCTAAAGGCCAGTATTCTTGACGAATAGCACATAACAAAGTTTAGAACCCAACATGATAATTTTTTAAATGAATGTACAAAAAAAATCATTTCAGTAAATGTATGGATTTTAGGAAGCAAAATAGGGTGTTTCATATCAATTGTTAAATTAGTGTTATGCAATCGACCACCAACTCGTATAATACCTTCATCACCAATAAAAGGGGATAAACAACTTATATTCAATCCCTTAATTCTCTTATTTTCTACCAAAACTTTTTTTCTCCCTAGGAAATGCTTGCATTTGTACATATTTTATAAGAAACAGTTTACCTCTTTTTAACTCATCAGTTGTTAAGGGTCTTTTTTCTTTGGTGCAACCCTTTACTTTTGAGATGAATCTAAAAACAAAGCTTACAATTCTAATTAATTTTAAATAAGAATTAGTTATATCAAAAATGTAATCGAAACTAGAAATTTCACTAAAAAACACAAGTTCATTGTTCTGGAATTTACAATTCTCTTTTACTTCTTGTTGACATTTTCAGTTTCACTTAGGTTAAATGTTCACATTCAGTTTTGGAATACTCAATATTTGACAAAAAATCAGGCCCTTGCCACCACAATTTTAGATGTTGAATTTTTTTCAGGACTAACACCTCGTGATATTAATGCAGCTGGATTATCATTTGTATTCACATAATCCCAGCAGAGGTTTTTCGTTCTTTCTTGTATTTTTTTTACTCGATTTGCCTCGAAAATATTAAGAGTTACAGGTGGCGAAGCAATCCAAGCAAGAACTACAATTGAATCCGAGTATATGTTAGATATACTCCACGAACTTGCAAGTCTAAAGCTGTTCGAACTTTGACTAAAAAGTTCGAAAGTAATTCTGCTGCACACAATTCTAGTTTTGGGATGGTCATCTCCTTTATGAGTGAATCTCGTGATTTACTGCAAAGGAGTGACACCTTGATTTCGCTTGTCACGGATACTGAACGAATATAAATAACATAGCAGTACGCATCCTTAGAAGCATCTCCGAAGCCTATCAAGTCAATCTGCTGTGCATTAGGATATAAGACATGACGTTCTATATTCAAGTGTCTCAGTTCAAGTAGCATTTCGCGAAATTTATCCCACTTTTTTTTTTTACGTGCAAAGGAATTTCGTCATCCCACTTTAGCTTAAGAAGACACAGGTTCTGCATGTAAATCTTTACTGTAACTATGACCGGACCCAAAATACCTAAAGAGTCAAACAATCTGGTAATATCAGATAGCATCGTTCTTTTTGTCACGGAACTCACAAATAGTTAAATATTGAAACAAAAGGTGTTTTCCTTAGATTTAAAGCGCAGACCAAGTGTTTTAATAGTTTCCGAGTTCTAGCTATCAAAGTTGTATTCCTCTTTTGTCCCTGAAGCGTTTTTCAACAATAATGGGTTATTCGATCTCCACTTGTGTAGTTCCCTTTCACCTGACTTTAATAAACGGATTGATTAGCTTTGAAGTTCAATGGCAATAGATAAGTGTTCAGCACCATTTAGAATGTCGTCTACATAAAAGTCTCTGCCTGCTTCTGCACCTAACGGATAGCTCTTTCTTTCCTCGTTGTATAGCTGTTACAACACTCTTGTCGCAAGATATGGTGCCCACTTGATCCCATAGGTAACAGTGAGTAATTTAAAAACGTGTATTTTTTTATAATAATGATGTTTCCATAAAATGCACTGCAAATCACACTGATCGGTACTAATCTTTAATTTATGGTACATCTTTTTAATGTCTGTCGTAAAAACTATAGTATGTTTACGAAACAGTAATAAAATAGAAAATAAGTCATCTTAGACAACATATCCTGCATACAAATTATCATTAAGCATTTGTTCAGACGATGTTGCTTCTGAAACGTTAAAAACAACGCGTAATTTCGTAGTATTATTCTCCGGTTTATAAACACCATTATGAGGCATAATGTATTTTGGAATTTTGTTAGTTGCTTGCATATGGCCCGGAATCTCATACTCGGTTAAGAATTCCCTATACAATTTCAAATACTCAGTTTCTCTTCTCAAACGTTGCACAAAGAAAATTCAGTCTTTTATCTGCCGTGCTCTTCGACTCACCTAAACTCGGGGGTTCTTTTATCGGCATTTTAACGACATAGCACCCATCGTCATTCTTGAAATGCGTTTTCATGAAGTAATCTTCACAAATTAGCCTCTCATTATTTTCTACCTTTTCTACCTCGATATTTTCGATTTCCCCAAACTCCTCAAAGTTGTATCTAAATTTTCCGTAATTAACCCACAATGAACACACGTTTCGTTTTCTATTGGAATACTCCTAGTAGCAACGAACCCAAACACTGCATTTTGCAAAATTATATCTGTCCAGGGGTCCTTATCTGACCAAATTTTAAGAGTTCGAAAAATATTTGTTCACCCAGCAAAATATCCACAACACCTGGTATATTGAAAATGACGTCTGCTAATTTTAAATTATCTAACTCAAACGTATTAATACCAAATTGCTTAGCCGGTGTGTAATCTGTAATATTCGGGACTATCAAAAGCTCTACTCCTTTTTCGAAAGTTTCACTTAGATTCGCAATTCTTGATTTTTACAACAGAGTTTATAACAGACGAGCACTTATTCAAACCTGAAACTACTAGATGTACTTTTTCTTTCTTTAAATTAAATTTATCAGCGCAGTGCTTTGAAATAAAACCTGACTGACTTCCGCAATCTATCAAGGCACGTACTTCATGAAACATCCCGAAGTTATCCGCGATCATTAATTTTGATATATTCAGCAAAACCATTTGAGATTTATTAGTAACAACACTTGATGTAAAAGTGAGCGATTCTCTATTCTCCGATAACGAACGATCGCCTGACCTTGGATTCTTTAGAACAAATTCATCAGACGTTGGTTGGGTGGTGTGGAAGTTAGGAGAGGGGGTTGCCAGCTCAGGTATTGTTCTCGTCACTTGACCGAGGTTCAAAATTACGAGGTCCGTCGCCAATAGCCTTCGTGTTGCTTCTAGTGGGACGTTAATAAAATAATAATAATAATAAAACTCATCAAACATTGGGTCTAATCCCACCGCGGCCGCAGAAAGTGCAATTGCGTTCTGGTTTTTTCCCTCATGCATTAGACCTTCCTTAAATTTTCTCTCAATGTATAAATATGTGTGATGTCGCTTTTAGCAAATGGAACAGTTTGACTTAGAATAACAATTATTGACCTTATGGTGATTGAGGCAGTTAAAACATATTTGATTATTTTTCATGATCTGAATTCTTTCATTGACATGCATTTTTTTTAAAAAGGGAACAAAAATTAAGATAATGATTTCCATTCGATTTGAAAATAATACATTTCAAAATTTTAACTCCTGGCATAAATGATTTAGAAATCTTTTGTGGACTGTATTCATTTCCATATTTTGGTGAAGTGTTTCTAAACTGCGGATGTGAATCACATTAGTTTCGATTTTACACTTATTTTCTGATGATAAATAAATATCACAGCATCTTGATAACTCTCGTGGTAAAAACCAGGATTCGCTTTGCTTTACACCTATGTGTATTTCACGATCTAATGAGTTAAATACTTTGTCGGAAACCATTAATTCACACACTCCCTTGAAATCGCTCACTTTTCTTAATTGGCAATAATACTCAAATGCTGCGCTTAATCTCGACGCAAACTGAACGTAGCCTTTGTTGGAAACTTTTGCATTCTACGAAAGTTATTTATTACCTCTTGTGGAGTGGATTGAAATTCCTTTAACACAATCTTCGGTAAACACTGGTGACGCCCCCCAGGGTTAACCTAGTGATCCTCCTCTATTTTCGACCCTCCTTCTTGTTAATCAGTTTTTGTCTTTTCTTCAATTTCTTCATGCCTAGACCACAGTTAAATCTTCTTTGGCGCAGCATAGCCAAATCTGGCTCATGCGCCAATAAATTTTATATTCACTCACTCCTTTAACACAATTTCTTTAAGTTTGTTATAATTACTTAGGTCATCCTCACTCAAATACACCATTAAATTCGTAGCCTTTTCGCCTAAGATATTTAGTAAAATTTCTGATTTAAAATCCTCCGGAACAATTTTTGTTTTGAAAGTTCTTTCAAGTGACGAGAAAAAAAAAATTATACGACTCTGCCCGTGAAGGAACCGGAATGATTAACGTTTTAATACTTTTAATTACATTTTTTTAAATTGAAATTTGATGACTCAGAATCTCGATATGTTGTTGTTTCGCTTTTTTGCTTTATTTCGTTCTCAAAATGAGCGAGTTCCAATTGTTTTTCTAACAGAGCTAGTTTAATTTTTTCTATTTCTAATTTTGATCCTCTGTCTACTCTCTCTTGCGCTTCCCGTTTTTCGTTGTCCAATTTCTTCTGAATAACTAACTCAACAGCAACTTCAACAGCTTCATAATTAGTTTTATAAACGTCACTTTGCTCAATTAACGTTCTTAAATGGACGACTTTAACACTCTTAGGAATACTTATATCAAGTTCTTCAGCAACCTCAATTAATTCACTCATTTTTCAACTTATTTAAGACCGATATAATTATAATTGAGAAGAGAACCTGAGTATTTATAAATCAAAATTATTAAAGACGAGAGTATATTCTCAAAACCAAAAGTATATTTACAAAAACGAAAGTAAAAACACTATTTACCGAAACCGAAAGTTACTCACAGTTACCGCTTGGAACTAATACTAGAACTCCTTTTCGCTCGACTTGACCAATTGTAGAGGCATATAAACGCATGAAGAGGCATATAGAACGCAATAATCACTTCTTTCCACAAACAATATTTATTGGCAGACAGCCTTCCATCCTACTCCTCGTTTCGCCATTCTCTCTCTCTCTCTCTCTATATATAATATTTAAAAAAAAAAAAAAAAAAAAAAAAAAACATGAAACTCTTTCGACATAAGCAAGTGCCATCTAGTGGCGTATGCACCTGTTTAAACTTCAAAATTAATGTCAATCTCATTTTAATTTTTTTCGTTTTCTTTTTTCTTCCCTTTCCTATCATGCTTATATATTTTTAGACATTTCTATTAAATACAAGGTCGTGAAAACAAGAAAATTTCTCATTGAGCATATCTCTGCACACTAAAATGCTAATTTGTAATAAGAAATAGAATCACATGATTCGGTGGTGGATTTATAGAAAGTTTTACATTAATTAGTCTTTGAATGACAGTTTATTGAATTTATTTAAATGATTTATTGACCAGACAGTCTTAAATATGTATTTTAGATTTTATTTTTTAAATATTTTTATGTAAAGATAAGCTAATTTATCTTTCAATATTTATTGATGATTTATCTAATTATTTCAGACATATATTTAGATATCTATAAGCAATTTTATAAAAAAGAAATCCCACTTAAAATAATTGTTAAGATACTTAAGCTGTGAGTAAATGTTACATCATTTCCTCATACATAATTAATTAATGGAAATTGTAAAGATTTGATATAGATATTTTTCTGATCCGGCAAGGTAAATTTTAAGTTCTTCAGATTATGCATTTTCTGCTAACAACAGAAAGAAAAGTGTTTTCGTTTTAGGCTGTAACACATGAATGAATTCTCATTATAAAATTAAAAATATTAATTTCACTTTCATCTTAAATTTTTTTTTAAATTATGGAAGAGTTCTTAAAATACATTTTATTCATTACAGATCTTCTCAGTTAAATCTATCATTTTAAAGGGAAACAAACTTTTGAATCTTTTAAAGTTTTACTCATTCTTCAATTACTGATAAAATAATTTCTTACAGTTTTAAATGATTATAATATTTAGAAAACATTTGATGTTATCAAATGTTGTTAAGCACTGGATTCATCATTTTTAAGAACTTTCTTAAAATTCGAAAATTCATGTGTTGAATAATTTATGCAATAAGTTCTTTTTTATGGTTTTAATTTTTAAAAATAATAATAATTAATTCAGTCCACGCGGTGTTATTTTCATGATAAATATTGAAACTCAGAATATCAAAAAAGTACATAAGTTGTTAAAGCACTATGAATTTAAGTATCATCATTAAAAATTCATTGAAACTGATCCTGCAGTAGAGAAATCTGCTTCAAAATCAGAAAGTTATATCTATTTGTGAATTACATAATCGTATTCATAGCATCAATTTCTATGCTCATCATTACTAAAATTCAATGACAGGACGAACATACGTTAAAGAAAACTTTTGGATGAAAAAAAGTCGCTGAATTCATTAATCACTAGGCAGAAAACCCGGAAACTTCCACACATGCGCAATTAATTGGTAGAAGAGACAAATTTATTTTTATTCACCAAATCTAGAAGTAATGTCACATTACTCACTATGAACACCAAGGGGGGAAAGTAAAAGAAAAGGAAATTTTTGTATGCAAAGTCAAATTATATGACTTTATGAATAACTTAGTAGATGAATAACGTCAGTAAAGAATAAGCTTAAAGTACTTGAAAAATTAGCTGTAAGAATAAGATTTTTTTTATTCCTTTGGCCCGTGCATCAGAAAAACATTCCTGGATGCTTCTCAATGTTTTCTTATTCATCTTGATTCTGGCAGTGTTCAGATCAATTAAAAGCAGACAATGATACACATTAACATATATTTCTGAGCAGCATTGTTTATTGCTTCAGATTATTTTTGTTTCTAAATTATTTCGCAACTTGTCAGTAACAGAATGTTCTTTCCTTAGTATAGACCAACAATAGGCATTTTTTTTTTTTTTTTTGAGAAATGATAATGCTAGGTTTGAGGTTGACATTAGTCCATAGATGAGAAATCACTTATAACAACAATTCATAAATTTGTGTTACTGCAATTAATGATCTCCAATCATAAGGTGCTTATCTAAGAAAAATAGCATTATTTTAGATGTAATCGTTGCGAATTATTCTCTGCCGTAAGCAATAAGTTTTGGCGTTTAGTAGTAGTAGCCCATTCTTTTTCTCGGAAAGTAGGTGTATTAATAATACCTTAAAGATTGAAAAACATCTTGAGAATAATGGGGATAAAAGGCCTGTGACACATCCAAAGTGTGAAACACCCTAAATTGTTGGTTCAGTTTCTAATACTGAATATAAAATTACTTAAATGAAAGGAAGCTGTCATTTAGCTGTTTTAAGCTATAAATTAACCTCGTTTAATGATTGGGGATAAAATATCGTGTTGTGGCAATTTTATTATTTGATTTATTTGACTTTGCATTAACTTGTATCTTGCTATTCTGTGCTTACCTGCCTACCATTAATCTTCGAAAATTAATAATTATCATCTATTTCGATGACTTCCACATTATTTACACATTAAAATAAGAAAATACTAAGCAAAAACGTGTTTTGAGAGTGCTCTTTAAGATAACAAGTAAATTAGAATAAATAAAAACCATTTTAATTTAAAAATACTAAAAATGTAACGTATTTAACGTGATAACGTTAGAAGGATTTATTGGAAAATTACAAATAAAATTTGTATACATCTCTTCCTTGTATATCCAATCCTCAATTTTGAACTAAGAAAAATTTAAATGTCATTTTTTTAGCATTGTATTGAGTTTAAGATGTTAAAATGTCATATAATTATTATAAATTATTATTTTTAATTTTAATCTTTGCAAATTTATAAGCCCTGGAAACATAATAATTAATGAACTGCTCTTTCGAATATTATAAGCATTTCATTTAAAGAAAAGAAAAATAAATTCTTCTCATTTCTTGTAATGAACTTACTTTTAAAAATAAGTGATTTAAAGCTTTTTGTATAAAATTAGATTTGTTACCTAAAGAGAAATAATTGTTGAAATTAAAGAATATTCTTAAGAAGTAAAAAAAAAAATCACCATACTCTTAAGAAACGCATTGAGGCGTACATATTATTTTGATGACTTTTTTAAATAGTTATCTGTATTTCAATTTCACTATCAACATATGAATTTTGCAAAAATCTGCGTTATTTGCATACTCTAGAATCGTAAAAGATTTATAAAAATAAACTTTTTTCATTAAGCTTCAAAAATTTCATTTCCAAAGTTGAACGTATTTTTATTATAAAAAGAGAGAACCCAGAGCATAGTTTTTGATCTTCAGTTATTTTTGCTTATAAATTTATACATGTACTATATTAACCTTCTGAACTTAAATTTTTTTAATTATGTTTTATAATTTTTTAATAAACCGATTTTCTATTTGCTTATAATTATATTTAATGACTTCATATTCATAGTTGTTAAATGAAAGTTTATTTCTTTACCTGAATTTACTTTAACTATTGAGTGTTAAAATCTTCAATTACTTAAATGTACTTATTGAGAACTTTTGCAATTGAGTATAATTCAATTTATTGCTAATGTTATGTATATATATACGCATAAGTGTAAATTTGATTATTAGTGATTTCCTTAAATATTTAGTTTTGGAGGTACTAAAGAACGTTGCAATATATATATTTCTCACTTTTTATATATATGCATGTGTGTCTGGATGTCTGAGTGCGTGTGTGAGTGAATATTGTTAGAAATGTAAATAATAACAAAATATTTCGCATTATCCAGACTTGCCTATAACACAGAATAATTGCATTAACCTGGGAGAAACTTATGAAAATTTGTTAGCAAGCCAAATTCCATATAATTTTATCGAGAATGTTTTCAATTATAATAATTATAATTTTTAGTTTTTCGTTGGTTTTGTTAACATTTTTTTAAAAAAATAAAGCTGTTGTTTATGTTATTTTTAAGAACATGGTTTTTCTTTTTTCTAATTTTCCAATTTTCCACAATCTTTAAATTTCTTTTGCATTAGTACAGTTTCTCTCTGATAGAGGTTACGACTGCCATTCTAGTTTTAACGAGATGGGAAAATCTTATTATGTTAGTGTTAAATACGCAGTTTGTTGTTGCCTATCATTTGTCTCAAGTATGTTTTTTAGTCTTTTTTTCATCTGATTGATTAATTTTTAGATTATTCTTATTCGGTTTTGAATGGTTAATTTTTGGATATTACACACATGCGCGCGCACACACACATACATAAAAATTGCAAAGTGTTTTTTTTTGCATTTGGTTTTGAATGAACTATATGTAATTTCCATATTTTTAAATAATTTTTTTATAGGCAATGTTTAGCATGTAAGACATATTAAACCTACTTATCTGTCATAAGCCAGATTTAGAATTTATAAATGTTACATTTCCTTTTCTGTTTTGGGATATTTATGTCATTGTTTTCATTATTTTTTGAGCCTAGATTTGTGCCTTTTCATATTTTGAAATTTTTCTTCTTGCTATTTTTGTCATACATTTTTTCATGAATTTGTTCTTTTTCTCAATTGTTTATCAGAAAACTTTGCATTTCCTTTCACTTTCACAATTTAAAAATGATATTTTTCTATAATCTTATAAATTTGTATTTAAGTTTTTATATACATATATTAATCAGATAGCTATAAAATTGCAGAAAAGGGGTTATCGTGATCAGTACAATGAACACGCAATTCAGTAGAAAGGTGATGTGTATGCAAATCTCAGGAACAAAACATTATAGGCGACGTGAGTGTACGTAAAACGCATGCGGTCGGCGCGCAGTTCAAGACTACAATAAAAGGACAAACGGAGGCGCAATTAAAAAGCAATCACTGCAAGTGCAAGGGAATTCTTTCGTAAAATATGGCTAAAGGAAGTCACCTGGATGACTTCACACGTGGAAGAATGATCGGAAAGCTGGAGGAGGGGGGTAGTTTGACCTGTGTAGCTGAAGAGTTCAGAATCAACAAAAGTGTCATTTCACGCGCTTGGAAAATCTACTAAACTCTAGGTACAATTGTTAGAAAAGTTAGTGGAGGCCGCCCTAAGAAAACAACTGTAGCGGATGACCGATATATCGTCCTGCAGGCGAAAAGAGCCCGATACCAGTCAGCAAGCGCCATTGCTCAGCAATTGTTTACAGCAACAGAGCGACAAGTGTTGAGGTTTAATGTGGGTATACGCCTTCACAAAGGTGGCTTATTTGCCCACCGTCATGAACCCTGCATCCCTTTGAAAGTTGACTATCGGTGACACCGTTTAGAGTGGTGTAAGGAGGACAAAAACTGGACATCTAATCAATGGAGTCGTGTCCTCTTTAAGGATGAGAGTTGTTTCAGTGTCACAAGTGGTTCTCAACGCCAATTGATTTGGTGAGAGAGAGACAGATTCATCCCAGTAACAACATGGAAAGAGACCGTTACGTCTGGGGAGTCGTTATGCTGAACGGGTGGATTGCGATCCACGTTTTCGACAGTGGTTCTGTAACTGGAGATCGCTTTTGTAAGGAGGTGATTGTTCCCCATGTGCTTCTGTTCCGAGATACTGTTGGACCAGTCTCTTTTTTATGGATGACAATGCACGGCCACACCAGACTGCTGATGTTCAGCAGCTACTAGAACATGAAGATATCACTCGATTGGATTGGCCAGCTTTCTCCCCTGATTTAAAACCCATAGAACATGTATTGGATGCTTTAGGGGAAATGCATTGAGTCACGATTACATCCTCCGGGGAACACCCAACAAATGAAACAGATGCTGATTGAGGTATTGGCACTCTTACCTTAAGAACTGTTGGACAATCTGGTGCTATGGAAAGACTGTGCGAAACAGCCATTGCAGTAAGGGGAGGGAGCATCTCCTTGTTATTCTTCTTGTTGAACAGATAATCATGTGTAACGATACTGTGAGTTCAATAAAGCCTTTTCTTGTTTGATTCCAAACTATATGCACTGTATTCATTTTCGCGCATCTGTGCTTTCGTGATCGTTTAAGTACAACACGCTGTCTCTCATTTCTGAATTCCATGTTTCTCGTATGATTTCTCATGGAGTTACGGCAAAACAAAATCACCTGTTACTTGAGTTTTGCTCATCTATA